>JBBPTO010000611.1:0-21200 GCA_038094155.1 Pulveroboletus cf. aberrans
TTCCTCAGACTATGCCAGCTGGTGGTATGCCATTAATTGCCACCCCTATTCCCAATATTGTTATGTGGTTCAACTACCTTGATCAGCACCCAGAACAAAATCAAGATGGGGTCAAGTTTGCACCATTTGGTCCCATCCTCAAATCAAAAGGATTTGCCTGCATATCTCAGCTCACACAGGAATATGTTCCACTCCCATATCTGGAGCAGGAACTTGGAATTCAAGTTGGAATGGTGATCTCAATTTTACAGTATGCTTCACAGGATTTAGTGGCAGTGAAAGCAGGTCAACTTATTCTACCTAAGATGGTCTAGACAATTCTATAGTTTTGTTCATGTCTTTGTACATCCATACACTCAATATAACCCATTGTTTACATGTCTGACAGTATATTCTCAGTCCTGCTCAAATTCCAACCTCATTTTAAATGCCAAAAAATGAAAGTTCAAATCTCAATATTGGACCTCTTGGAATGCATTCTGCAGTGATCTATGAGGTGAATGGTGTTGTTCTTGTTGAATTCTAATGTTATGTTGAGATCCTATGGAAAATCCAAGGTATGATGTATTTTTATACAGGATTTTCCCACATGGCCAACCAAACTGAAAACAACAGTAATGAAATAAACTTCATTGTCTTTGGTAGATGTATAACTATACTGTTAATATTTGTCTCATCTAACCAAATGACTCTAGTCCAGTCCTTCACAGTCCAGTTTTGATAGGATACATCCCATTTATATATCTCAGAATTATGTAATTTACATGAGTATCTGACATTCATCCATAATATCTATCAGAACATGTCAAATTCTTATGTTATTTACTAAATAATGAATAACAACATGATGCTCAAATAAATGTTGCAATAACATGTCATTTTAAAATAGCTATGTTGCAGTAGCATGACAATCAAATCACATGATCTAAGTGGGTTTAGAATGCCCAGAGTATTATGATATGTTCTTTTTCTTCTAATTTTTCTGTATTTTTCTGCTATTTTCTTTGACTTTCTAACACTTAAAGGAGAGTCATGTGACCTTTGATCACATGTTACATGACATCCAATCACATGACTTAAGATCACATGGTCAGTCACATGGTCAATCACATGGACTGGCACATGGCCAGTCACATGGGCTGAATAGTCACATGCCCATTTCAGAAGATTCTGAGACCTTTTCTGAGGTTAGACTCATTGTGTTCTGTGACACTCCATGACCTTTCAGAGAGATCTCCTGTCATGACTCATCATGACTTCTTATGACAAATTCAGAGCTTCTATTGACCAGCTCTAGAGCAAGCTAACAGATCAGAACTTCCTAAATCTCCTTTGACATTCTATGACCTTCCATGATTACCATACATGGATGACAGGACACAAACATAACCATACATTACTTGTACTATACCTATACAAACCACCCAATAGACAGCCCAAAAAACTTCAGATAACTTCTTGTGACATTCCCAGTCACAATCCCTTGCCCACTACCCTAGATCTCTGCTAGTTCTCTTGCTAGCGTGTGCTGTATGGTACTCCATCTAGCTTGCATAGTTATTGGTGCATTCTCTCTTGTGTTCAGTGTGAGCTGGCAACACCTGTATAGGTGGCTGGTTGGCTTCACAGAGTATGTACTATCTTCCTCCTGCAAGTGTTTGGCTTTGTTCATTTTCCAGCTCTGGCAATTAATCAATCTTTTTAAAATGCACTAACATTGGAACACTTTTTTGAGCCACTGTATGTGCTGTGTGCTACAAAAGCATGTGCCTGGGTTCAATCCCATCAATATGCCTGTTTAAGATGGCCATTGAGTTACATTAGAAAATTCAAGTCCACTGCTGCTCAAGAAATTCATGTGGTCATTCATCCAGTGGACTACATTTTATAATTAATACATATTCTCATATATTTGATAGAGACTGTTATCAACAGTTTCTAAACTATCTAAGTTAACTAATAGGGGTTTTCTATATCTGAAATCCCAAATTCCATATTATGTGTGATTGGAGTTAGGTATTCACTGACACAAGCTGCTTTATGTAATGCATAATTGATGGATATTTTCCTTTCTGTTGTAGAAAATAGTGGTCTAAACAATCTGAGTGAAGAAAAGGAAAGAATTTTGCTTCTCTTGTGTAACACCATCCATCATGTGTGTTTAAGATTGTAAATACTCTAGAACAAGTATAAAATTGTCAGATTGTATAGTGGGGAGTGTGGGAATGATATGCACCACTCTATTTTCAATGTGACACATAGCAGGTAAGGCATGCAAGGATATACTGTCTTGAATATATTCATGTGCATGTTTAAGAATGTGAAGAGTGTGAGACAAGTGTCAAGTTGTCTAATTGGATAGTAGCAAATTTAGGGATGCCATATTTGACTCTATTTTTGATATGGAATAAAACAGGTTAGGTCCTCAAGGATATCAAGTCTTGGAGATATTCATGTGTGTTTTAAGATTGTGAAGAGTGTAAGGCATGTCAAATTTTCTGATTGGATAGTTGGAAGTGTGAGAGTGCTGTGTTCAACTCTATTTTCAATGTAAAGCATAGCAGGTCAGGCTCTCAAGAATATATATAAAGTCTTTAAGATTTTCATGTGTGTGTTGAAGAGTGTGAAGAGTGTGAGGGAAGTGTCAAATTGTCTAATTTGATGGTTGGAAGTGTGGAGATATTATATTTGTCTCTATGTTCGATGTGGGGCATAGAAGGTCATGCTCTCAAGGATATAAAATTTTTAAGATGTACATTTGTGTGTTTAAGAGAGTGCAGAGTGAGATATGTGTAAAATTGTCTAATTGGATAGTTGGGAGTGTGAGGGTGCTATGTTCAACTCTTTGGTGTAGAGCATAGCACATTAGGCTCTCAATGATTTAAGGCCTTTAAGATATTCAGATGAATGTTTAAGAGTGTGCTGAGACTGAGATGAGTATTGCATTGCCTGATTTGATAGTTGTAAGTGTGGGGGTGCTATATTTGATTCTATGGTCAATGTTGAGCATAGAAGGCCTGGGTGTGAAGGATATAAAATCCTTAAGATGTTTATTTCTGTGTTTCAGAGAGTGAAGAGTGAGATGCATGTTAAATCATGTAATTGGATATTTGCTAGTGTGGTGATGCTATATTTGACTCTATATTGGATTTGAAACATAGAAGGTCAGGCTTTCAACTATATAAAGTTTTTAAGATATTCATGTATGTGTTTAAGAGTGTGAAAACTCTGAAACAAGTGTCCAATTGTCTAATTGGATTGTTGGGAGTGTGATAGTGCTGTTTTGAACTCTATGTTTGATGTGAAGCATAGCAAGTCAGGCTGTCAAGGATATAAAGTCATTAAGATATTTATGTGTGCATTGAAATTGAATAATATAAGGAGTCTGAGACATGATCCTCTGCAGCAACTTTACCAGTTCATAAATTCCAATGGTCTAGCAACCTATCAATCAAGAAACCTACTTGATCCACTAAATTCATCAGTTCAGCAGCATCTATTGGTCAGAATTTCTGAAATTTGTTGATTCAGCAACTTTTATAGTTCAGAACTTTGCATTTCCAGCAATTTCATTAGTTCTGCAACTTTGTTAATTCAGCATTTTTATTGATCCAGAAGCTCTGTCAGTCCGAAGAATTTGTTGATAACATTTTATTATACATACACTTTTGTTACATTTGCCAGCCCTTGAAAAGGTACTTTACAGCTACCACTGACCCCCCTGAGTCTCTTCTATAGCACTCAACAGTTTACTGACACACAAGGGAATGATACTGTGTTATCTTCTGAGAATGAAACACCCATGTCTTCCATCATACCACTTTAGATTCATTCTGACAGTGCTTTGACCTATGTTGAACAGGGCTCATGACCTATTAGAAAAAGAACATGACCTCTATTGTAATCCATATGCAGGAACTGCCCAAACTACATTCATATGTAAGTACAGAGGTGGATGGGAGTATGTAAAAACTGATGGTAGCTGTCACTGCCAAATGAACAATTAAAAGAGAAGGAGGTAATAAAAGCATAGGTGAATACATAATGATGGAAAGTCCAACATGCAAAAATCAGGGAATACTTGGAGTTGAAATTTGACATGTATATGGATAGAGTATGACATTGGAGACTTAGTGGGTTCAGTGATAGCTACAATGTACTCTTTTAAGATCTGGCCAATGTAACAAATATGGAAGTATAAGAAAATGTTGGAAATAAATTAATTTGACTGAGAAACCTGCTTGATCAATAAAAATTCTGAATCAACAAAGTTCAGAACTGATGAAATTGCTGGAAGAAAGAAAAAAAGGCTCAGAACTCCCAAAGTTGCTAAATCAACAAATTTTCTGAATCAATAAAGCTGCATGACAAATAGCAGCTACTGAAATGATTGATTTTAGGTTTTGCATTGGCCATATAGTTGAATATAGCACTTTTATACTCTCTACCATCCAATTTTAAAATGTGACACTTGTCTCACATTCTTCACACTCTTAAACACACATGAATATCCTAAAGACTTTATATCCTTGAGAGCCTGACTGGCTCTGCTCTACATGGAACACAGAGTTGAACATAGCACCCTCACACTCCCAACTATCCAATTAGGCAATTGGACATGTCTCACACTCTTTGCACTCTTAAACACACACATCTTTTTCTCAAGGACTTTATATCCATAAGAGCCTAACTTGCTATGCTCCTCATCGAACATAGAGTTGAATATAGTACCCCCACACATGCAAAGATCCAATTAGACAACTTGACACTTGTTTCCAGCTCTTCAAAGTCTTAAAAACACACACAAATATGTTCAAGACTTTACATACTTGAATGCCTCACCTACTATGCACCACATTGAATATATAGTTGAGCATATTGATCCCATAATCTCTACTATTGAATTTCAAAATGTTGTACTTGTTCCGGACATAGCACCACCATTCTCCCTACTGTCCAATGCTACAACATGACACCTGTCACTAAACATACATCAATATGTTAAGGACTTTACATCCTTCAGAACCTGACCTCCTATGCTCCACATCGAACATAGAGTTGAATATAGCACCCCCACACTCTCCACTATTCAATTATACAAATTTACACTTCAAGTTTCACCTTTTAGCACTCTTAAACACACATGAATATATGAAATACTTTTTGAAAAGCCTCACATGCCATGCTCCACATTGAACATAGAGTTGAACATAGCACTTCCAAAATCTTTACTATCTGATTTACAATGTGACACTTGTTTCAAAATCATCACACTCTTACACACACCTCAACATCTTCAAGACTTTATGGAAACCTGACCTGCTATGCTCTACATCAACCATATAGTTGAACACAGCACCTCTACACTCCCAACTATCCCATTCGACACTGTAACACTGTCCTAGACTCTTCACTCTTTTAAATACATACATGTATATCTTGGAGACTTTATATTTTGGAAAGCCTGACCCACTATGCTTGAAATTGAACATAGAGTTGAATATAGCACCCCCACACTCCCTACTATCCAATTTTACAATGTAACACTTGTCCCAGACTCTTCACACTCTTAAATGCACATGAATATTCATTTTCCTGAGGGCCTGACATGCTATGCTCCACATCAAACATATAGTTGAGCATAGCATCCCCACACTCACTACTATCCAATTTGACAATGTGATGCTTGTATCACACTCTTCTTAGTCTTAATCACAGAGATGGATATCCTCAAGACTTAATATCTTCTCTGACATGTGATTGAGAGGAATTCAAGAGCATTAATAAAATAATGATCTGGCATTTACTTCTGTTGGCATCAATATAAATGAACAATCTTTTCAAGGATTGGGACCTGAATCATTTTTCATTCATGGTCCACCTCATCATCTTATGGGAGCTCTCATGCATTCCAATGGTCATCAACATTACTATACTAAACTCTGTATCTATGATTCACAAAGCAACTGGCAGAAGTGTGTGCAATGCAACCTGAAATTGAATGATGCCATCTTCCTTGACTTGCATACTATTCTTAGTGATATTCATCCTTATGTGCCACTTTACATGCAGGCCTATGATATTGTGATAGTCAGTTCTTTTTCTTTGTGCCTTTTATATGTGAACTGATTATAGCTTTTATTTCAGACTAAGCCTCCAGAACAGCATACTGATGTTTACATGTGACTCCATCTCCAGCCATCTAATGATTCTCAATGTTACAATCTTTCCCCAGTTGATGGTATTGCTAGTATTGTTCCTGGAGATGGCTTTCTGCATATTTCAAGTGGATTGTTATACTATGTTGCATCTTCAGATGGTAGTATTCATTACATCAGCAATATTCATCCATCCTATCTTCTCTCCATCATGGCCTTTTCTTTCCTTATTGTGAGGATGGATGGCATTAAGATTTCTCTCTTCAAAATCCAAATGATGTTTCTCCTCACTCTTAACCCCTGAAACACTCTGATATCAATACAGACTTCATGATCATCCATTGCAAATAAAACCTTCCAATCTCTTCAAGAGTGGCAGACTTCTCCAACAGTTGATTTGTAATGACTGGGCTATTCATTGACCAATGCCAGCTCATCAGATTTGCCAATAATCAAACCAAATTTAGAACTGACTTTATCAAGGAACACAGGATGATATCAATCAGGATACTGGTCAGAATATGGGTCAAGTTGATCATGTTATTTTTCCCTCCACTCACAAGGGTGGTGCTTGCTACATGAAGCAACTTCTTCAGCATTCTCTTGCGATCTGTTATGAATATAGAAAGCCTAATCTAATTCTTACTATGACTGCCAATTGTCAATTGCTCCAGCAGGTTTCTCTCATCATGTGGAATGAAGCAGCTTCTCAACATTGCATTATCATTGGACATGTTGATCAGTCTCTTCATTATTTGCTTGGTCAAGACTGTCCTGATAGAGGCCTCACTGTTTTGTTTGTTGAAGACTTCAGGCAAACTTTACCTGTTATTTAACACAACTTAAGGGAAAAGATTATTGCTGGTGCGCTTAATCACTCCAATTTTTGCTCAAACATGCCTCTCAAATATCTTTATCAAAGCATCATTTGATCACAACCCTGGTGATTGTGCACAGTAACTTCCTCATATTGGTGTTACTAATAATGATGTTCATCTATCTGAACACATGCATTGTGGAGATAATCTGCCTTCCCTCATTGATGCCATTTACTCTCAGATTTTTATATAAAATAGGCAGCTGCCTGATAGATACTTCTTGGATTATACCATTTTCAATTCCTGAAATATTCAAGCCCATGAGATCAATGCTGCAGTACTATATTGCACCTAAGCAGAAAGTTACCTATATTAGTTCAGACTGTGTGAGAGATTCACAGTATAACTACCTTCAACTGGAAGCACTTTACACTTTCAACCCTACTGAATTTTCTTGTCACAACCTAGTCTCAAGAATGATGGACCACTTATCCTATTGTGAAATCTCAGTCCAATCCACAGTCTCTGTAATGGTACTTGGCTAATGTTAATCAGATTGTTACAGCTGACCTAAACAAGGACAGGTGTAGAACTGTTGGGTCTTTGGTCTTAACTGTGGACAAGGAGGTGATGAAGCTTGACAATTGCAAGATGTCTACAAGAAGCCTACCTACTATCGAGGTTCGGCAACAAAGGGTGCTACCAAACTAACGGTGGCCAAGGATCTTCTGAGTTAATGGTGGATGAGGAGTCTGCCTACAATTGAGGGCAGACGACAAGGACTTCTGAGTTAATGGTGGTGACAAGGAGACCTCTAGGTGAGGTTGATGATGGAGACTTCCCACTTAAGGGTGGTTCAAAGTGACAAAGAGTAACAAGGTATTAAGGCTACCCTTGTGCCTGTATCATAGAGTGGGAACACTGATGTATTCCAGCAGTGATGAGAGTACAAGGTAGAAAACAGTAAGACTAGACTAAAGAGCATAGGTGTGACAACATGGGTGAGATATTCAGGGCAGGCATAGAATGAGAAGGAATGTAATGGAAGGAATCGCTGATGAAGCAAGTGGTGTGCAATCGCATGGAATGTGATGGAAACAGATGATGAGTCAAGGTATTGTAGTCAGTGATGAAAAGAAAGAAACATCTGAATTGGGACTTATACCCATGCATATGTAAGTGATAAGTTCAGGGAAAAAAGTGTAGTCTGAGGTAAATCATAACACAGATTCACTTGCTATTTATTGGAATGCCATGTATTGAATGATGTAGAGGATGAAAACAGGGTGGTATTTATTCCATGGCTGGCTTTTGGCTTTGAATTGAAGAACTCTTTAGTTCCTTTTGTCACTTTCAATTTCTTGTCCATCTGACATATGCTATGACTATGAATGGTTATCAGGGTCAAACATTCAAGCATGTTAAGCAAAACATAAGTACACCTGTTTTTTCTTATGGTCAACTTTATGTTCAAGAAAGATCAAAGTCAAATTTCTCTCTTCTTCTGATGAAGAAAACAGTAAAACCACAAATGTAGTTTGGAATGAAATTTATAAAGCATTGAAACTTTGTTTTGTACAATATTTTGAATAGCAATGCCAGTGTGTAATTTATTTTACTGAAGGAAGAATTTGTATTTGAAATTGAAATTTACTATAAAATAGCATAAGATATACTCACAGTTTTCTCAGTCTTCAACATGCTAATGAATATCCTTATGACTTCATATCTTCTGCTACATACACCCATAAAAGGCCATGGAAAAACAGTATGTGATATACTGGAAAGCCAGTTAATTATAGTGTCAACCATCAAACATAGTGGCACACACAGCATGTAAATATTACTACCCTATAATATATAAGATACTAGCATGATATGACCATTCCCAAACTTACTACTTTTTTTTTCAAATGTCTTTGATACTTTCTGACACTTGTACCAGACTCTCTACAGGGAAATGAATATCTTCAAAGTTTTATACCCTTGAGAGCCTTATTTGCTATGCTCAACATCAAATATCAAGTTGAATATAGCACTTCCACATCTCCTACTCCTCAATTTTACAATGTAAAACTTGTTTCAGACTCTTCACATCGTCAAACATAGCAATTCCACACTTCCCATTATCCAATTTTACAACGTAATACTTGTTCTAGACTCTTCACACTTATGAAAACATGAACAAATATCTTAGAGACTTTATGGTCTTCAGAATATTACTTGTTATGCTCAGCATCAAACATAGAGTCGAATATAGCACCTACACACAGTCCATTGTCCTATTTGACAATGTAGCACTTTTCCCAGACTCTCTACACTCTTGAACACACATTTGAATAGCCTCAGAATGTTATGTCCTTGAGAGCCTGATCTGCTAAGCTCAACATCAAAGATAGAGTTGAACATAGCACTCTTACACTGCCTGCTATACAATTGCACAGCATAACACTTGTCCCAGACTCTTCACATTGATAAATACACACATGAATATCTTCAAGGCTTTATATCCTTCAGGACCTTACTTGCCATGCCCAACATCAAACAAACATTGAGTTGAACATAGCAATCCTACACTGCCTTCTATTCATATTTACAATGTGACACTTTATAGAACTCTGTTAATTCTTTCTTACTGAGGTAACCTGTGTAAGTCACTTATATTGGTAAAGTAAGAAGTGCCTGTATGTCCTCAACAAGTCACTGAGGACATAGTAAACTAGCTACAGTCCGATGTAGGTATGCTTATGTATGCTACTAAATTTATCTATATGAAATATCTGACACATGTGTCCCAGACTGTCTGCATGTGTACCTAGAGACTTTATATCCTTCAGAACCTCACTTGCTATGCTCAACATCAAACACAGAGTCTAACATAGCACCTTTACATGGCCTATTGTCCTATTTGAAAATGGGGCACTTGTTCCAGACTCTGTGTACTCTGAAACAAACAAATGAATATCCTCAAGACTTTATATCCTTGGAAGCCTGATATGCTATGCTCAGGATCAAACACAGAGTCAAATGTGGCATTCCCATACTTTCTACTATCCCATTTGATAATGTAATACTTGTCCCAAACTCACTACACTCACAAATAAAGAAATGAACATCATCAAGACTTTATGTCCTTGAAAGCATGACCTGCTATCCTTGATGTCAATCATAACATCGAACATAGAGTCAAACATAGCACTTCCACCCTACCTAATATCCAATTCCACAAGGTAACACTTGTCCCAAAAATTCCATGCTTTGAAACATAAAAATTTATATCATTAAGAATTTATATCTTCTTCTACATATGTTCTACTCATAAAACCGCACAAAGCTATATGTTTAACTTTTAACAGTGGCAAACACAGTGTATGCAAAATTATTATAACACTGAAAGCTTTAGGGACAAACCCACAACCCTCACCCATCATAATATATGTTATACACACTTAAAGCATGTCTGATTGTCCATTCTCTCATACTGTCACACATCACCCATGTACAGAGCTGTGACATGCTTTCATATGGTCTAAAATACATTAGATAGAGGAACAGAAAGTGTTTCCATGTGAGATTATCATACAACATGTACAAATTCTTATATATATAAGAACTGGAATCAAGCCACCAAGGGATAGTCTTGTTCATTTTTTGATATTTTCCCAGCATTAGTGGCATTGACTCACTTCTTTCTTACCTGAACAAGTGACCTAAAGCCTTATGTGATTCTGAGTTGTCTTAATATCCTTCCTAAAATATGTAAGAAATATATCTCTCATAGTGATCTCTTCTGCCAGATTGATTACCCATGTACATATTTCTAACGTCCTACCCATAAAAGGCTTTGTGATGAATGATGAAGTTATGTGTCACCATTCAACCTTGAATATGCAGTATAAATAAACATTTTTCAACTCCTTACAATTTTGTTTTCTCATACTTTTCTCTACAGAGCATTTTGCAGTCAAATAATTCAGCATGGCCTTTTAGGATCCATCATAGATGGTGTTCTATATGACTTCAATGACCACACAAGCACAACATGGCCACTTTCTAACCTTTTGATTTTTAATTTCAACTGTCTTCTGACAATTTCACTCCCTTCAGATTTTTCTTCAGTCAAACAATTTAGCATTATCTTCTAAAGTTGAATGTGGTGTATTACATGTCTTTTCATATATAATTATTCAAGCATGATGTGACATTTACCATATTTGAACAGCAATGGCAGTGTGTAATTTGTTTTTGAAAAAAGAACCTATATTTTAAATTGAAGTTTACTATATAATAGCATCAGAGATATAGGAACAAAACCCAGCTGAATGCTCACTTTTGTTAATGAATGCAAGCAGAGTGCTGAAGGAACTCACTAAGTATTTGTGACTTCATTTGGGCCTTTGGTTGAAATGCCAGCTGAAGGATATGGATACACCAATGTGTGTGTATTCCATTATATTGCCAGAATGTGTACATCTTGGTATGCATAAATGTGCTAATTGCAGAATATCACCAGAAGGTAAAGATCTTGATGTATAGATATCTATGCATTCCAGCATTTTCATGCAATATCCAAGTATCCAGGTCTTGGAATGTTCCTAAAGCCACATTTCAGTGTGTACATATCTGGGCATTATATTATTTTCATAAAATGTACTGATCTTGATGTATACAAATTTCTGCATTCCAGCATATTTATGAAATTCACAGATCTTGGAGTGCATGTGTCTGTGCATTCCAGCATTTTTATTGAATGTGAACAATTAGATAAACATATATCCTTCTAAGTATCGTAGCATTTGTATAGAATGAACAGACCTGTATGTATATATATATATGCAGATTTAGATGCACACCTCAATGTAGTAGAATTCTTCTACACTACATTAGAATCATTATGTGATTTTATGTGATGTGATTCATAATAATGTCAAGACTCTCTCTTGCCACTACAAATCAAGTAGATATCCTTCAATCTCACATCTATTGAATCTGCTATAAATATCTAATATTATACATTTTGACACTTGTCCTGGAAAAGACTCTTCACACTCTTGAACATACACACTAATATCTGCAAGAATCTATATCCTTGAAATGGCTCCCATGCTCCCTGCTATTCAATTTTACAATCGTATACACGTTCCAGACTGTTCACACTTACATACACATGAGACATTACATTTTGGAAAGCCTGACCTTCTATGCTCCACATCAAACATAGAGTCAAACAGAGGACTTCCACAATTCCTACCCTTTTATTTTATGATGTGACACATGTATCAGACTCATTACACTCTCAGACACACATGAGTATATTCAACACTCTACATATCTGTAAACCTGGCCTGCTATGCTCTATGTCAACCATAGAGTCAAAAATATCACTTCCACACCATCTACTATGCTATTTGACAATGTGATACCTGTACCAGACTTGTCACATTTGTAATCAAACACATGAACATCTTAGAAACCTCATGTCCCTCAGAGCATGACCTACAATGCTCAATGTCAAACATAGAGTTGAACATAGCACTTCCACAACTTGTGCTATACAATTGTGCAATCCAACACCAATTCCAGACTTCCAGTACTGTTAAACACACATATGAATATCCTGAATATCTTAAAGACTCTACAGTGGCTCAAACAAGCGTCCCAATGTTGGTGCATTTTGAAGAGATTGGTTAATTGCCAGTGAAGAAAACCAAACAAGGCCAAACACTTTCAGGAGAAAAGGAAGTACTTGCTCTGGGCTTTCTAACCCCACTTTTATCATGTGTTTTGGTTGTTATGGCATTGAGTTACAGCCATTTTAAAATGACATGTCATTGGGACACTTATTTGAGCATCATGCTGTGATTCATTATCTGGTAAATAACATAAGAATATGACAGCTTCTGATGGATGCTATGCCTTGACCATCAATTATTATGCAAGTTATGTAATTCTAAGGTATATAAATAATACTCATCCCACTCAGTTAATCAGTATCATCATGAACTCCATTTCTATCTCTATTAAAGCTAATATTCTCTTCCTTGCTGAATCTAGTCTTTCTATTCATCAGATCTCTTTTCAAACTGGGTTGTGAAAGTCTACTGTGGCCAGAGTCATCAAATAATACCTTCTAGAGAAGGAAAACATCTGGCTAGGGTGTTCTTCCAAGGTTTCCTCTACTGATAAGAGAAGGATTGTTTCTAGTATTACCACTGAGAAAGTGGAAAATGCTGTTCAAGCAACCCATCTCATCAATTCTGCCCTATCCTCTACTATTTCATCCCAAACTGTTTACAATGTCCTCAAGCCTGCTTCCTTGAAGGCTGTGGTCAAGAAGAAAAAGCCTTTTCTATCTGTCAAATATAGAAAACAGAGGCTAGCCTTTGCTCTTAAGTATCAAAACTGGACTATAGAGGACCAGAATAGGGTTATTTGATCAGATGGAACCAAGCTTAACAGGATTAAATCAGATGAAAGAAAGTATATATATAAAATGACAGGTAAGCCTTTACAAGACAGGAAGATATAGAAAATGGTACAGTTTGGAGGAGATTCCTTGATGGTTTTGGAATGTATGGGCTGGAATGGTATTTGCATCTTGGCAGGGGTAGAGGGCAAGATGAATGCTGAGCAGTATGTCTCCATTTTGAAGGGTAATCTGCTTCATAGCATGAAAACTCTGGTATTTCTGAGGAAGACATTATCTTTCAACAGGATAATGACCCCAATCACTCTTTCAAAAGAGCTCAGAAATGGCTTGAATCTCATGGAATCAAGCTTCTGTATTGGCCCCCACAATGTCCAGACATTAGCCATATTCAACATGTCTGGCAAATTCTGAAACAAAAATTCAAGACATGCTAGGGAAGTATGGGAATTTTGGGAGAGGATTGCGATGAAGTGGGGTACAATTTTGGCTGAGAAGGTAAAATATTGATAGAAAGTATGCCAAGAAGGCTAGACGCAGTGATTAAAGCCAAATAAAGACACACTAAGTATCAAAAGTATAAAATTGGAATGATGCTCAAATAAGTGTCCCAATGACATGTCATTTTAAAATGGCTGTACCTCAGTGGCATGCCAACCAAATCACATGATCCAAGTTGGGTTAGGAAGCCCAGAGCGAGTACCACCTTTGCTGCTGCAAGTGTTTGTCCTTTTTTGGTTTTTTCCACTGGCAATTAACCAATCACTTCAAAATGCACCAACATTGGGACACTTTTTTGAGCCACTGTATAAACCCATGTCATTGCTCTTGTAAACCTTCGTCTAGTCTTACCTTTACTTTTCCTCCTTGTACCATTGCTCAGGAATACATTGCTGTTTCCACTCCTCAGTACAGGCCCAAGGGTAGCATTAACACCTTCTTGCTCCTCATTGCTCTGAACCACCCTTGAGTAAGAAGTCCCTATCATCAACCTCATCTAGGGGTCTCCTCATGTACCACCCTTCAAAGGGAAGTCCTCATTGTCTGTCCTCGATAGTAGGCAGACTCCCCATTCACCATTAACTCAGTAGTATCCTTTGTTGCCATATCTCATTAGTAGGAAGGCCCTTCATGCTTTGCCTTAGTCAAACATCACCACCTTCATCCACATTTAAGTCCAAAGTCTCAAAGGTTCTACATCCACCCTTGTCCAGGTCAAACATAACAATTGGGTGGTTTATATAGTACAAGCAATGTATGGTTATGTTTGTGTCATGTCATCCATGTATAGTAACCATGGAAGGTCATAGAATGTCATATTACATTCAAGAAATTCTGATCTGTCAGCTTGCTCTAGGTCTGGTCAAGAGAAGCACTGTATTTGAAATATGCTTAGTTAGCTGCTTTGAGACTAGCCAATAGAAGATGCTGAGTCATCAATAGAAGCCCATGAATTTGTTACAGTGACTCCAAAAACTGTTGCAATGTTTACTACATTTAGAGTGTATGTAGTGTACTAGCTATAACTGTGGGAATCTCGCTTAGTGTTGGTGAGACCGAAATAGTACAAGCCACTGGCTACATAACGGTCCATTGGTCACGTGATGTTGTCTGGTGGTGCCGGTGATATGGCCATTACAAAACAGCAATACCATTGCAACAGTTTTTTCACTTTTGTGCTGGTACATATAATCTCTATTAAATGACATGATATTTGGCTTTCTTTGGTCATACAAACAAAGAGATACATAAAATGATTGTGTCTGAGTTTAAATATATTCACACTCCTCTTCATTTGTAATCACTATCATCATATATTCTACCTTTGCTACCCAGAAGAATATTATTCTCTCTATGCTTGATGCTGGTCACTCTGCTTGCTTCTACTGTTGTAGACAGCTCTACTATATCCAGACTTTGAAAAAATGAGCTTTTTGAGCTTTTAAAGTCTTGTGGAGGTTATCTAATCAAGCTTTTCCCTATTAATATTCAACACACTATGTATTTGATTAGCTTTTGCAAGGCCAATAATGCTATTTAGGATATCAAAACCATTTCTAATATCATCAGTACATCTCTATCCACCAACATAGTCCTTCATCACATGAAAAAGTCTAGTATAAAGGCTGTGGTAGTCAAGAAACCTGTCCCATACTTGACAACTCGATCTGCTAATCTATCATTAAGCCATTTTTCTGCCCTTTTCTGGCCTCAATTGCACCCATCCAACACCATATGATTGATTTGAATCTCTTATAACCATATAATCTACTTCAAGTTCAGTTCTAATGCATATAAGCAAAATTCAAGTAAGCTTTGTTCTTCTGGGTAGTAAAGGTAGAATATATGATAGTGATTACAAATAAAGAGGAGTGTGGATATATTTAAACTCAGACACAATCATTTTATGTATCTCTTTGTTTGTATGGCCAAAGAAAGCAAAATATCATGTCATTTAATGGAGATTATATGTACCAGCACAAAAGTGAAAAAACTGTTGCAATGGTATTGCTGTTTTGTAATGGCCATATCACCGGCACCACCAGACAAAATCACGTGATCAATGGACCGTTACATAGCCAGGGGCTTGTACTATATTCGGTCTCACCAACACTAAGCGGGATTCCCATGGTTATAGCCAGTACACTACATACACTCTAAATGTAGCAAACATTGCAACAGTTTTTGGAGTCACTGTATAAGAAGTCATGATGAGTCATGATAGAATAACACTCTGGAAGGTCATAGAATGTCACAGAACATGATGAGTCAGATATCACAGAAGGTCTTAGAATCTTCTGAAATAAGCATGGGACTGTCCAGCCCATGTAACTGGTTGTGTGCCAGACAATGTGACAGACAATGTGACTTCAAGTCATGTGATCTGAAGTTATGTTACATGTGACCCTCCTTTGAGTGTGAGAAATTCAAAGAAATAGCAGAGAAATAGAGGAAAATGAGGAGAAAAAGAATGTATCATAACACTTATGCTTGAGGGCTTCTGAGGTTCTGAGGTTGCAAGCTCAGAAACATGACTTCTGACATATGAAACATTCTAAGTGTGGTTAGAAGTGTTATAAGTGCTGAAGGTGTTAGAAGGTTGTGAAGTGATTATCATATCTTCCATCATGACTTATCATGACTTCTTAGAACAAATTCAAGGGCATCTATTGATGACTCAGCAGCATTTATCAACTTGTGCTAAAGGTCTGACTAAGCATATTTCAAATACTGTGCTTCTATTGGCTAGCCCTGAAGCAAGGTGACAGGTCAGAAGTTCCTGAATGATCTACAACATTCTATGACCTTCCATGATTACTATACATGAATGACATAATACAAATATGACCACACATGACCTGTACTATATGAACCCACCAATATACAGCCCAAGAACTTCAAATAAGTTCTTATGGCATTTCCAGTCACATTACCCTTAGTCTGCTTCACCATCTACTTGTGACCCAGTGGTCCACTTCATTGTGTGCCTGGCTAGCATCAGATGTCTCTTTTGTTATGTGATGTTTTTGTAACCTTGCTGCTTTTCAGGCTCTTTGTACCTTGCATTGTATACCTTTCTGGTTATCCATGATTGATTAACCTTCCATTATTTTTTTTTTAACTTTCATTTTGACTTTATTTGCATATCTATGTCCTATCCATCCTCCTTCAATCTAGTCTGATATTCTTAATCTGACTCCAGTTTCATTATGTTGAACCCTTTTCATAATGGACTACCCATGTGTGGTGCCCCAACTTCACCTTCATTTAATGGATCACTGACTACACTTTTACATTTTCTGAAAGATACTGATGATTTTTGCATACAGAAGGATCTTAGTGAACAGCAGAGAATTGTGTGCACTTTATAACATATACTCCTTGATGAAGCAGAGAATGTAGCAGCAAAGGGTAGTAGAGGTTTAGAGTACTGGGCAAGAGATTGTGACTGGGAGTGCCATCTGAAGTTTTTGAACTGTCTATTGGCCAGTATATATAGTACAAGGGTTGTTTGGTCATGTGTGGTCATAATACTTATGTAAGGTAGTCGTCTTGCGAAACCATCCAACATCACATGCAGAGGTGTTACATTGGTGTGACAATATTGGAAATCAGACATCAATCTCACAAGTGCAGAAAATGGAAAAGTAGTCAATAGGAAAATTAGAAACAAGTACAGTCTAATTTTCATATTGTGTAAAATGTGAAACCATTCATTCCAAGGGATGTCAGCGAATTTTTGCATGTCTGCAAAGCAGGAGGAAACAGCTTGGGGGTCCGCTCCAAGTTCAGTGGTTGCCGAGGAAAGCCTGCCAAAGTTCTTCAGCAGTCACAGCTCATGACACCTCCTGGACAGAAACATGCTCGATCAGCACGGAATAACAACCTTGCCGCAGCACGTGAAGGGAAAAAGGCAAAGCAAATGAATGGCAAAGGGTCAGGACAATTAGCCACTGTCAAGAGTGGTCTTGAACAGCAGGAAAACTTACCAGTATGGCCTGTTCACTCTTCATTGACATGGCAGGACACTAACACACTTCCTCACAGAGTTCTGTTGTTAATCCTGTTCCTCCAAGACATGTCAATACCACTCTGAGTTCTGTTGATTACACGATACCTGTGCTGCAGCTTCTCCCCCCATGTGACAGTGTTGAAGTGTTTTCTGAGATCCAGAACTGGTTTACAGAAAAACCAGCATCCGAGAAGTTGGGATGCGGCACTGAATGCATTGATGCAGTTACCCCATTCTTTCTCCCATTGCCAGTGCATCGTTCCAATCAACAGGAACTCTCCCAGATCAAATCAGGTTTATCGCCAAATGGGGGCATTGCTTCAAAGTTAGGGATGGAACTGGCTGCTACTGGTCAATCTGGGGATGTGGGCCATGTAGGACGGACTGAGGGTACCTTTTCCAATTGGTCTGTATGATGTGAAGAGGTTTTTGATAATGAAGATGACTTGGTGAATATACGTGGTCCTCGATGGCACGAGTATATGGTTCATCTGTTCAATGGATCTGGAGTTTTTGAGTCAGACTTGGAGACAGAGATGCAGGTCAGGGCCTCATGGGAAGAGCAAAAAAATGGATTAGCGTCAACCAGGCATTCAGCAGAACCCATCAGCCCACCCTTAACCAGTTTCACTTTGATACACACGTGGACCTCTCATACTGATGGCTTCAGAGTCGATCCAGATCTGGATGTCATCACTGTCACTGAGGATTGTGATGAGAGTGGCAACAATCGTGGCAATGTTGAGCCTGGTTGCACCTGAGACTATGCTGGGAAGCTCTGGTATCCTCTGACCATTGATGCTGCAAAGAAAGCATTAGTGGACCTTTGGGTGGTGCTTAAGCCTCGAAGGCAGGATGGAACAGGGTACATTAAGCCCAAACTTGACCTTGTCCTCGAAGAACAGCTTTGAGCAATGAAGAACTTTCTTGTCATCTTTACGGGCATTGAGGATAAGAATAATTCTGCAGCAGGAAAATGGGGGAGGGCTTCCAAGCAAATGGCTCATTCACTGGAGAAGGGAGAGTGGTTTGAACAACATCTTTGCCATTGAACAAGACAATATATCGATGACCGTGATGCCTTACCAATCCATCAGCCAAGTACTCAAGTATCTCGAATTGAGGATGAAGAACTGGCAGCAGAGATCAAGCTTCACCTTCAAACTGTCGGAAAATATATTTCAGCCAAGGACATTGTCCAATATCTTCATGATCCTGACATTCAGCGTCGACATGGCCTAAAAAATAATATATCATTGAAGACGGCACAATGATGGTTATGCAAGCTCAATTTTTGCTGGAAGCACGAGAAACAGGGACAGTATGTTGATGGCCATGAACATGAAGACATAGTTGAATATCGTCAAACGACATTTCTCCCAGCCTGGACAAGCATTGAGTCTCGTTTGTGAACATGGCAAGCTGATGACCTTACCCACGACAACTCCCCGCCACTCCTGCTTGGGTCCTCTGAGTTCTCTCACCGTGTTGTTGCATGGTTTCATGACAAGTCAATTTTCTATGCAAATGATCATAGAAAGATTAGATGGGAACACAAAGATGAAGATGCCGTCCCTCAGCCCAAAGGGGAAGGGATATCTTTGATGGTCTCTGACTTTGTCTCCACTGATTATGGATTTCTTCGATCATGAGACGGAGAGGAAAGTGCAAGGGTTTTTTTCAAGGTTGGAAAGGCCCATGATGGATATTTCTCAAGTGGGGCGATTTTGAAGCAAACCAGGAATGCAATGGATATCCTCCAGCAGGATTACCCAGATGAGGATCACATTTTTATTTTTGACAATGCAACAATTCATGTGAAACATGCAGATGATGCATTGTCTGCTCGCGCAATGCCTAAGAATCCCTCACAAACATGGGAAGTTGAGATTATACAGGCAGATGGTAATGGAAAGCCTATCTTTGGTTTGGATGGCAAGCCTATGAAGACAAAAATTCTGATGGCTCCTGCATGCTTCCATAACGGAGAGCCCCAGCTGCTTTACTTTTCTGTCAGCCATTCAAAGGCAGGCTGGTTCAAAGGAATGGAACAAATCCTCCAGGAATGTGGCTATGACACAAAAGGCCTTTTTGCAGAGTGCAAAGCATTCAAGTGTGCGCCTGGTCGGAAGGACTGCTGCTGTCGATGAATTCTATTTGGTGAGTCTGATTTCTTGAATGTTGAATCTTTGCTTGAGTCACATTGTCGTCAGCATGGATTTCAGGTGATCTTTTTACCAAAATTTCACTGCGAGCTTAATATCATTGAGATGTGTTGGGGGTATGTGAAACGCATCTATCAGCTCTATCCTGCATCTCCAAAGGAAGCAGATCTCGAGCGGAATGTTGTTTCTGCACTTGCATCCATCCCACTCACCACAATGTGATGGCAAGTGTTCCCCCATCACAATTGTTGCAATGTTGGCTCACATTCCATACCATCTCCAAGCTTTGCCATGCAATCATGCCGCTTCATTGATGCATACAGACGGGGCCTTAATGGTGCACAGGCCGCTTGGGCAGTGAAAAAATACTGTGGTCATCGTGTTCTCCTGAGTCTCTTATGTCAGGTCTCAACAACAGTCAATCAGCTTCTACATGATATTCATTTATTCATCTCGTTGTCTGCATATCCCAATAATACTCTCAAATCCTAATCTCCAGCTGACTCTGAATTATCATGTCTGATTGTTCTCCGACATTCCCAGCATGCTGCAACAATTGTTCGGAAACCATGTGTCACCATTGGTCACACCACGTGATGTTGGATGGTTTCACAAAACGACTACCTTAGATGATCGAAAGATGATAGATAGATGATATTGTGCTCTGTGCAAAACACAGTTTTTATAGTCTGGGCACATCTGAGACTCTAAATACATGTAAAGAGCATGACTGGATTGAAAACTGGTGTAAAGTAGCTAGGAAGCCTGGAGTGGGTTTTCTGAGTGGTTAGTGTTGGGTGTGAGCAGTAAACTCGACCCAAAAGGGATCCAAGGGTCTAGGACAATGTCTGAGAGGAAAAGAAGTGAAGTCCACTCAACTGTAGAGCTGGAAAATGAGAGTCTGGACTTCTCTGTGACAGTAGGGCTAAAGTCCAACTATGAGACAGTTGATACTTGCAGGACTTGACTTGAATGGTGGTGGAAACAGTAGAAAACGAGTCCTCAAGACTTTAGAAGATGACTGAAAAGTATGGGATTCAATGTGGACCGAAGTCTGAGATACAACATTTATAGTCTGGGAATTCCTGAGACTTTGTACATATTGGGGAAACATAGGTA
>JBBPTO010000612.1:0-25795 GCA_038094155.1 Pulveroboletus cf. aberrans
CTGTTAGCTCGGTAGCAACCCCTGTTGCCAAACCTTGCTAGTAGGTAGGCTCTTCGAAGACATCTTGCAATCATCAAGCTCTGTCACCTCCTTGTCCACAGTTTAAAGACCACAGTCCCCAACGGTTCTACACCCGCCCATCCCCAGGTCAGCCATAACACAGACCCCCTAGAGACCCTGATGCCATGGATGTTGATGTCAACCACCTCCCAAAGCTAACTCCTGAAAAATGGGAATGATGCTGAAAGGAGAACATTTGCTTTAGATGCTAAAAGAAGGGACACGGCTCTTGTTCTTGCCCTGTTTATCCCTTCACCCCTTCCCTGCAGGTCAAAAAGGTGACCACCACTGATATTCCTGCAGATCTTTTCAGGCTTCAGAAGATAGAAGAAGAAGATGATGATGATGATGAGCTGAAGAAGACCACTGTAGGGAGGGTCAGGATGATGGATTTTTGAAACAGAAAGTCATTCCAATGCATGACTTCCCCTCCCACTTTGATGTAAATGCACTTGTAAATGCTAGAGATAAGCAGTCAATGAGAATTCCCATTCAACTCATTGACCCTTCACATTTGATGAAAGCCATTGACACCTTCACCATCATAGACAGTGGTGCAGACATCAACTGCATTGACTGGGGCTTCATCAGAAAGCATCAACTTTCCACTACTTGTTTAACCACCCTGGTTCCCATCTGCAATGCAGATGCTTCCATCAATCAAGGAGGGTCTGTACATTTCACCTGTAGTCTCTTCTCCAACATCAAATGGATAGCCCAGCATACTAAGTTCTACATCATGAACTGCAGTAACTCCAATGTCCTTCTTGGTATGCCCTGACTAACCAAGATGAACCTGGTAATCAACTGGGAAACCTGTACCCTCGACATTCCTGAGTCAAAGAATGAATTCAAAGCTCTATACAAGAGCTTCTCCAATGACACCAAATGCCACTATGACCACCTTGCTCAGCATACCCTGAGAACCCCTTGTCACCACATGATCCACGAAGTCTTTGATGGATGCCTTTAGGACTACTGGCAACAAGCCACTGAAACTGACTTCACCATTACCAGAGTTCAGAACTACCATTACCAACATGGGACATCCACCAACTGCCTTCACAAGGCCAAAGGATATTACATCCCCAACTTTGATATTATTGCTCATGTCAGTACCACTACTGAACTCACTGCCACCACATCTCCTGAGAAATTCCCCATTGTTCTTCCAAAGGAATACAAGAACTTCAAGGAAGTCTTCTCCAAGGAAGCCACTGACCACATACCCCCATTGTAACTCTATGATCATGAAATAAACTTCAATCAAACCTTCATCCCTAAGATAGGGAAAATCTACCCTTTGTCCCCTGATAAATGGAAAGCCACCAAGGACTTCCTTGAAGAGAACCTCAAGGCCGGAAAGGTCCATCTCTCAAATTTCCCTTAAGCTTCTCTCTTCTTCTTCATCAAAAAGAAGGATGGGAAACTCCACCCCTGTCAGGACTACCAATATGTCAATGAACACAGTATCCATGATGCATACCCCCTTCCACTCATCTCCAATCTCATTGACAAGCTTGAAGATGCCAAGGTCTTTATCAAGTTCAATATTTGCTAGAAGTACAACAATGTCCACATCAAGAATAAACATCAGTGGAAAGCCACCTTTATCACTCACAAGGGGCTCTTCAAACCTACCATCATGTTCTTCAGCTTGTCCAACTCCCCTGCCACCTTTTAAAGGTTCATGAATGACTCTTTCTGTGATATGATTGCAGAAGGATGGCTCATCATTTACATGGATGACCTCTTGATTGCCTCCCCCAATGAGGCTACCCACACTGAATGCACCCACTGAGTCCTTGAGTGAATGAAGGAGTTAGATCTCCATCTCAAACTGGAGAAGTGTACCTTTGCCACCACCAAAGTAGAATACCTTGGCCTCATTGTCAAACCAGAACAGGTCGCCATGGGCCCTGTCAAACTTGATGGGATCACATCCTGGCTGACCTCTGCCTCACTCAAGGAAGTAAGGTCTTTCTTGGGCTTTGCCAACTTCTACTGTCAGTTCATTCCTGATTACTCCTCTGTCACTCACCCTCTTCTTGACCTCACCAAGAAGAACCTCACCTGAAACTGGACCCCAGAGTGCAACATGGCCTTCTTCCAATTGAAGGACCTATTTCTGTCCAAATCCATCCTCCAGTTACCTGACCTCATGCATCCCTCTGCCATCACCACCAACACCTTCAAATACATGTCTGGTACAGTCCTTCTCCAGACTGACACCAATGGTGACTGGCACCCCTGCTCCTACCTGTCCTCCTCATTCTCCCCCACTGAAAGAAACTACAATATCTATAATCGTGAGCTCCTAGCAATCCTCTGTGCCCTTCATGGATGGCACTAATACCTCCATGGTGCATTCTTCCCCATCCAGGTCTTCACCAACCACAAGAACCTCACATACTTCCACACTGCCCAACACTTAAATCACTGCCAAGCCAGGTGGCTCCTTGACCTAGCAAACTATGATCTGAAAATCTGTCATGTCCCCAGCAAACTCCTTGCCACCCCTGACTCCTTATCCAGGTGACCCAATCTCTACCCTTCATCTGATCCTGACAATGAGTCCACCACACTTCTTCTACCATTGATGTTCATTCAGCTCATTGACTTTTCTCTTGCTTCTCTCATTGAGAATGCCTCTGAGTCAGATCCCCTTGTTCTTAAAACTCTCCAGTCAATCACCAACAATGTTCCCTCATCCCTTCATGCCTGTCTCTCTGACTTGCAACACTGTGATGGTGTCCTTCTTTATAAGGACCATATCTATGTTCCCATCCCTGACCCTCACCAAAAGGTCCTCCTCTGCTGCCATAACCATGAAACTGCTGGTCATTCCAGTTATTTGAAAACCCATCAACTCATCACCTCAGAATTCTGATGGCCCAGACTTGCCCACTACGTGCACAAATATGTTGAAGGTTGTGTGACTTGCCAAGCCAACAAGGCTAATACTCACCCCACCATACCCCTGCTCACACCCATTTACTCCTCCATCACACACCCATTCCAACAGATCTCCTGTGATCTGATTACTGATCTCCCTGCCACTTCTGCCAGCTTTGATTCCCTATTGGTCGTGGTTGACCATGGGCTTACTAAGAGCATAATTCTATGCCCCACCTTGAAAACTGCCACTGCTGAGGGTATTGCCATCCTCTTTCTCCACAAAGTCTACTGCCACTTTGGTCTTTATGACAAGATCATCTCTAACAGAGGCCCACAGTTCGCTTCTACCTTTGCCAAAGAGCTTGAAAAGCTCTTGAACTATGACCTTGCCCTTTCCACCACCTACCACCTCCAGATAGATGGGGAAACCAAATGTGTCAACCAGGAGATTGAGACCTATCTTCTGCAGTGATAACCCATCCTCATGGCCTGAACTTCTTATCCATGCAGAATTCGCACACAACCACTGTCCCTACTCTCTAATGGGAAAGTCTCCATTTTACCTCATGATGGGCTATGAACCCTCTGCCCTAGGTCCCCATGGTCAAAGACCACCTTAAATTCCTCACCACCTCCTGTGATGAAGCCCTCACTGCTCACAAACTTGCCTGCCAAACCATGGCACAACAAACCACCTCCAAGTTCCAACCCTTTGTCAAAGGAGACAAGGTCTGATTGGAAGCCCACAACCTGAAGCAAAATGTAGTCAACCTGAAATTCACCCTGAAATGGAAAGGACCCTTTCCCATCACAGAAGTCCTTTCCTCCATCATGTATCACTTGAAACTCCCATTCACATGGAAGGTCCATCCTGTCTTCCATGCTTCTCTCTTATTGCCCTATCATGAAAATGATGTACATGGCCCTAATTTCACACAACCACCCCTGAAAATTGTAGAAGGAAAGAAAGAATACAAAATTGATAAAATCTTACATCACAAGGGAATTCTGTCTAACTGCCACTTCCTGATCTGATGAAAGGGATATATAGCTGAAGAAGATTTGGGAATCTGAGCAGAACTTGAAACATTTCAAGATCACCCTGACAGAATATAAGAACCATCACCCATTCACATTTTTTCCAGTACCATCGCCCTCCCATCTGTTGAAACATGACCACCTCTCTCCTTCACAACATTGCCTTTGCTGCCAATGATGTCAAAGAGAACCCTATTTCTATTGTTGATTCCTTGTCCATCATCTCCACTTTAGAAGAGACCCTCTTTGAGACTTCTACCTTCATTGAACCTACTGCCAACAAAAACCATCCTCTATCTCCCACCTTTGCAGATGCCAGCTGAAACAGCCTTTTCCCTGACTCTCCATTCTGTGCCCCCCTCATAGAGATTCCTAGGCCTTCCCCTTCATACCCTGTCCACACCGTAAACCTCTGTTGAAACTTGGTATTCACTTTCTGCTCTTTCATTACATAACCAAGGTTCTAGATCATGACATGTGATCATTGGTCATTTCCACTCTTATATTGCTTCATCATTCACTATAGAAATAAGATATTTATGCCATTGGCTAGTATCCATATCCTATCAATAATTTTGGTCTTTCAGTCATATTTCATGACTCATACCTATCCTTATACAATAGAGATATATATAGAGATAAACAGTCCTGTACAGTATTTAAGGAGAGCTCTCTCATGGTTGCTCTCCAGTTAGAATTTTATCCAACTCAGACAGTCAAGTTGAGTCCCCTCCTTTCTGTCTTACTCCAAGACCTTCTACCTTGCAATACTCCATTTACCCTTGGTGAGTTTTTCCACCAAGGTCCATAACCTTTCCTCTCCCTATCAGTCCCTTGACTGGTAGAACTGTCCACTACCTTGGAGGATGAGACAAAGGAATCTTTGCATCTCTTTAACCTTCCTATCCACATCCATTGACTTCAATCCTCCACCATCCCATGTCCCTATATCACCGAGTATCATGACCACATCTATAACCAACATATGGCTATTGCCATCAGTGTCCATCTGAATATGGGCTCCACCCTCTACTGTCTTGTTTGTCTCTTGTGGCAGATAGGTTGTCAGAATGTGTGCACTATGGAGGGGCAAGAAGGCCCAGACTCAGTTGACACACAGATGGTAGGACAACTGAGGGAGTGAGATGAGAAGAATGAACTAAAATAGTGATGGAGATTGAGCATATGAACTCTGATGTAACTCTGATATGAGGAAATATAAGGTCCAAAAGGAGAAGAGGATCTTACTGAGTAAAATCACCAACTCCAAGATGCTCTAAAGTGGAGATGGCAGCATTGGTGTGCGTTGACCTTGGAGTTGTAACGATAAGCCTTGGAGGAGGCCAGAGGTTGAAGGAGGTATATTTTGACATAGGTCGTCTCAATTTCTTGAACCACCCTACTGCTGTCATGATTCTAGGAGAAGTCAACCTCAAGCTAGATATTCTCACCCACCAGTTAGAGCTAGGAGAGTTCCTGGCAGACCTAGATCATTATCTCACTGAGACTAATGCCCAGCATGTGGAACCTCTACCAGTGCCCATTCCCACTCCTGTTTCTACCCCTGCCACCATCATTGTCACCTCCTCTACCTTATCCACCCTGTCCATGTCCATGTCTCCTCTTGAAGAAGAGGCTATTGCCCTGATAAACCAAGCTAAGCTTCATCATAGTGAGAACTTAGAATAAATTGTCCTCACTCCTGGCAATCCTCATTATCCTCAGGCTTGCTTTCAATGCCACCATCTCAGGCACTTTTGTAACCACTGCCTCAAATACCAGTGCCCCACTTGTCTTTGATGAACCCCTGGCCACAACCAGCGAGAATGCCCTCTGTGATACCCTATGCCTAGGCCCTCTCCCTCCTTCTCATCCACATTCCATTGCTCATTCTCATTCTCATCCAGAGAAACTCCACCATTGAGCTCTACACACCAATGTGCTTATCAAACTGTTCAGTTTACTCCCAGACACTGCCCCTCATCCTTACAAACATCCACCAATGAGGCCCCATCCCCAAATGAGAGGGAAGACAGCTTCCAGTTCAATGATGCCACCATGTCCAACATGATCAGAGAACTCTATGGAGAGTATAAAGACTTTTGAAGTACAGTGACTTCAGTTCTACTAAGGGAGTAATGTTATGATTTATCCCAGACTATGCTTTTCCTTTTACTTATCGCTTACATATGCATGGGTATAAGTCCCAACTTGAATGTTTCTTTCTTTTCATTGCTGACTATGATACCATTACTCATCATCCACTTTCATCGCATTCTATGCAATTCCACTCCACTTGCTTGGTCAGCAATTCCTTCCTTCATATTCCTTTACATTCCATGCCTGCCCTGAATTCTCTTATGTATATAAATCCACATTGTCACATATGTAAACCTTAGTCTAGTCTTACCTCCCACCTTTTTCCTTTGTATCTTTTGCCTTTATCATTACCATCAGAATACATCATTGTTTCCACTCCACAATACAGGCCCAAGGATAGCCTTAATACCTTCTTGCTCACAACCACTGTGAACCACCCTTAAGTGGGAAGTCTCCATCATTGAACTCACCTAGAGATCTTCTTGTCTACCACCCTTAAGTAGGAAGTCCCTGTTGTTT
Organism: Pulveroboletus cf. aberrans; assembly: GCA_038094155.1. Lineage (NCBI taxonomy): Eukaryota > Fungi > Basidiomycota > Agaricomycetes > Boletales > Boletaceae > Pulveroboletus > Pulveroboletus cf. aberrans. Next base: position 6,616 of record JBBPTO010000612.1, read on the forward strand.
GTCACCAAATGCTGAACCTCCTCATCCACTATTAACTCAGTAGTCCTCTTGTTATCTGTTCTTGTTCATAGGCAGACTCTTTGTCCACCATTAACTCAGTAGTCCCCTTGTCATCTGTTCTTGTTCATAGGCAGACTCTTTGTCCACCATTAACTCAGTAGTCCCCTCATAGTCTGTTTTCATTCATAGACAGACTCCTCATCCACTGTTAACTCAGTAGTATCCTCAGCTGCTGTTCACTCAGTAGCACCCTTTGTCACCAAACCTTGCTAGTAGGTAGGCTCCTTGTAGACACCTTGCAATCATCAAGCACTGTCATCCTCTTGTCCATGGTTAAGTCTGAAGCCCCAAAGGTTCTACACCTGCCCTTGTTTAGGTCAGCCATAACAATCACAAGTGGTCAGATGTGAAATCCTTCCACTGAACCTCAGTTGCATGTGCTGAGAAAGCAGAGCTGAAGTTGAAGGTTTGCAATGTAAAACTCCTAGAAACTCCAAAGTGAAACTTCTAAGCTAATGAAAAGGGCACAAGTGTAATTCTTGACCCAGAAGATTGCAAAGAGAGAAAGAAAAAGGGTGAGGGCAAATAGAAATGGCTCACTGGTGTCCTGAGAGAGCTGAAAAATAAGAGTCCGACTCCTCCCCATTCAGTGGGGCTAAGGAATCAACTAGAAGTTGACATGAGTTGATAAAATTTGCAGGACTTGACTGGAGTTGAGTGAAAATGAGAGAAATCAAACTTGGAGACTTATGGCTGATGATAAATGGTGGTATTTGACTGTAGAACTAAGTTCTATGTACAAACTTTTAAGTCTGGGTATTCCTGAGACTGTGAATCAAATGAAAACATGAATGAATGAATTTAGACACTAAATAAAGTAATATTCCAATTAGGAAACACAACTCCAACTCATGGATGACTCATTCAGAGTGCAGGAACAAAGGTCCAGTCCTCCAAAGGTCAGAATTCTGACTCAAGATGATGGCCTGTGACTGTTGAGTCTTGGAGAAGCAGTGGAGGACTTCAGAGAAGCTCAGAGAAGGTACAAATACTCAGAGGATGTAGGAATATCAATGTAGAGAGCTTCATTCTTCTACAGTGAAAACCTGTGGAAGAAGTAATGGCAGAAGCAGGAAGTGGTTCAGAGCTCAATCTGGCAATGTGACAGCACTCCAAAGTATTCAGAGTCTGGAGCAGTGTAATGGAGGTATGGTATAGATCTCCAGAGTGCCATCCATGCATGATGGTGTTGAAACCATTGTGAATATAGCAAGCAGTGGTGCAAGTGGAAAAGATGATGTAAAAGCCAGTGTGAGCCAACTGCTTGACAGAGATGATGGAGTGTTCAAGTTTCAGAATGTGCAGGACATTGTGAAGGGAGATGGTATGTGTGGTGCCTCAAACCACAGAGCAGAGTTGTGTGGTACCAGTTTTGATAGCATGTGCTGTGAAATCATCTCTGAGTTGGATCAGACAAGGTGGGAGAAGGATAGAGTAGGTATGGAAGGCGTTGTGATGTGGTACCATGTGCAAGGTGGCACTAGAGTTGATGGTTGCACTGCATTTGATGTCAGACATGGTATTGGATGAAATGTGAGCATGTGTAGTGTGAGACTGGAGTAAAGGGACCTTGAAGTGTACCTTGACCTGCTCCAGAGTTGTGAAGTTGTTCTAGCATGTGGATGGAGGAGAGGGCTTCAGTGAGTATGTTAGCCCTCTTCAGAGCTGTGAAGTTGTGCTTTAGACTCATTGTGATGTGTGAATGAAGAAGAGGAGCCTTAGTGAGCATGTTGGCCCTCTCCAGAGTTGTGGAGGTGTGCTTCAAACTTGTTGCATGTGAATAAGAAAGAGATGCCTTGGTGAGTATGTTGGCCCTCTTCAGAGTTGCAGAGCTCCAGTTTGAAATTGTGGTTATGTGTATCTCCTCTGTTTGAGAGTCAGCTTCCAGCTTTTGTATGCATGGCAGTCCTTTGAGTCATGGCCTCCACTTTCATGGTGTTTGCACCACCAGGACAGCTTGCTGGAGTGGTCAGTGCAGCAGGAGCAGTCAATGGAGTCAGGGTGGTTGGAACCTTTGGAGCATCCAGAGCACTCAAAGAACTTGGTTGTGGAGTTGGGGCACTCTGGAGATGGAACATGCAAAGCTTCAGAGGAGTGGGAACTGGAGTTGGATCCATATAAGTGGAAGAGATGCAGAGTCTCTGGTGAGTATATGGCAACATCAAAGTCACCCAGGGATAATAATTGAATGGCCTCAGAGGCTTGCAGAGGAATACTCTGGAGAGATCCAGATGTTCTTCCTCTTCCTTCTTCTCTAGAGCAATGCCCAGAGTGTGACTCTGCAGGCTAATTCTGCTATGCTGTGGAGCTACCAGCAGAGTGGCAAGAGTGGCCAGAGGTGCTGCATGCAGAGTCACAGTAAACTGGAGATGAAAAAGGTATGGTCTCAGGTGAGTGTGGGGTGATGTTGGAGTCACCTGGAGATAATGAACAAGCAGCCTCAGGGACTTGTAGAGGAGTGCTCTGGACTGTTTCAGATGTTTCTTCTCCTTCTCTGGAGTGATATTCAGAGTGGGACTTTACTAGCCAGTTATGCTATGGTGTGTCAGGCAGTCACTGGAGGTAGCAGAGGCCTCAGAGAATGTGAATGCAGGTTTAGAGGTGCTGGTAGAATGTAATGGATGGGAGATTTCACAGACTTGCAGGAAAGTGCTGTGGACAGCTCTGAATGTTTCTCCTCCTTTTTCTTTGAAGCTATTATGATTACCTCAGGTAGAGGATAGACATGGCCTCTAAAGAGGGTCTAGGGTATGGGAGATGAAGGAAAGTGGGGCAATCCACTCTATGAGGATGAGATACAAGGGTTCTAAGAGAACAAGGCTTTCTGCTTGCTCTGTCTCAACAATCAATCATCGAAGAGAAGACTTCCAAAGATCTATCATCTCTGGGTGACAAGAGATTTCCTGGAACAGCATAGCTTCAAGAGTGCTATGAAGTCTCAAAGAGCAAGGAATTTCTGATGAGGGACTAAGGCAAGGGACAAGGGGTGGAGTGAAGACTCAGTGTATTGATGTTAGAGTTGTGCAAACAAACTCTGGTGTATCTCCAGAACTCCAGAGATATTGATAGGACCTTGGCTTCACCTTATGTGGTGTGCCACTATTCAAGTCTCAGGGTTGTGGTCCTGTATTTGTGGAGGGTCTGAGGTGTGGAGTTGAGTCATCTAGACTTGGAGGAGGATGAAGATATCCATTGGAGTTCAGTGGAGAGCTGAGCATCAAGCTGATTGAGGAGAGAGAACATTGAGTACTCAATTTGATATTATAACTGGATATGTACAGCAGAGATGGTACAGAATGTATAGTATGGAGGAGCATCAGATTTGTAATGAAGTCATAATGGATGAGTAATGAAATGGAGAACAGAAATCTATGAACCAAAGCTGTGCTGCACAGGATTGGGGAAAGGTATGGAGCATGAGAATTAACTAAATAGGAAACAAGGAAGTAATGTAAGATATCTACATAGGTCCGAAGCTATGAGAGTACACAATTGGTGAGTTCTCACCAGAGATATGAGTGGAGTTGATTCTGGAGGGACCAAAGTTGTCACAGATATGACAATTGAGGTACATGAAGGGGAGGTCTAGCTTAGGACTATAAGTATAGAACAGCAAGGTTTATATATGTATACAAGGAGTTCAGAGGAGATAAGGATGGAGTTGCTGACAGAGCAATTGGAATCACATGAAATGTGATGAAAAATGGATTGAAAGTCATGGTATCATAGTTAGCAATGAAAAGAAAAGAATGTCCTGATTAGGACTTATACCCATGTGTATGTAAGCAATAAGAGGAAAAAGGTGCCAATTATAACATTACCCTTAGTATGTCCAAGACAATGATGAAGGATTAAATATCAACATAGTGCCCACCTCCAGAGAAGCTGGTCATGTTCACCATTCCTTTCATGGGTACATATATTCTTCATCATCATCTGATGGAAAATGGTGGGGGAAAGCAGATCATCTAGGTGGGAAAACTGGAATGGGTTGTCTGAAGGTGCCATGTCTGGCACAAGTGAAACAATTGCCAGAAGCATGGCTGGTGTCTTGGAGTCTAGATGGTGAGCCTCTCAACCTGTATGATGATGGTGGTGAGCTTGATGAGGGAGGGGTTGGTTGACATTGATGAAAAGGGCAGTGCATTTGGGCATGTCCAGAGGTAAAGTTGTGACAGGTGGGGCATTCATAGTCAGAACAGAAGATCCACTGATGTCCCAGGCAGTGGCAAAAGTGGCAGATCTTGTGGTAGTGGGAGTGGAACAAAAAAAGAGGGGTGGCACCTTTATTTCCAGTCTGGTGGGCTTTGGCACATTCAATGGTGGCAAGCTCTGCAGGATTTAATGGTTCAGACAATGTGGAAGGGGTACAAGAGTGTTGGGACTTGGCTAGGTTCTGAAGGTAATAATCAACATCCTCAAGGAATTTTTCCATCTCCAGTTGGTGCATCATCATAAGTAGAAGTCCCTTCAGTTCCTCCTGGACATTGCCAAGACATTGGCTGATATGAGAGGCTGCCTGGTCAGTGATACCTGGGGTAAGAAGATATTCAGCCATGAGGAAAAGTTGTTGAGTCTAAAGGAAGCTGTGATAGAGCATGTATAACAGGGAGATGATGTTGAGGTGGGAGGAGATGGTGGAGGAGAGGCAGGAGTCAACTAACCTTTTGGTCACTGGTTTGAGATAGTCATCACTAGAAAGTTTCTAATGGAGGTTGTGGACAAAAGGTGAGATGGTGATGAAGGTCACCAGTTGAGGGGGGATGGCAGCTATGACCAGTAAGAAAAAAGTGGGAACAGGGGTAATTACAGTGTTCCTGAACTGGGAATAATGCCAGGCAGGCACATTAGTGCTGGAGATGACTAGGATGAATTTCCTGTCAAAGAAGGACATAGTGGTTCAGCCAGGGGTAACTATGGTGGATGAGAGTTTTATCATACTAGGAGAGACAGAGGACAGAGAGGAGACAGTATCTACAAGGGTGGAGGAAACATTGATGGAGGACAAGGACATGACTTTATTTATTTTCAAGGATGGTTTTTGTTTCTGAGTGACAGTGTTTCTGAGAGTGTGTGAGAGGGAAATTTGAAGGGATGGTGTTTTTTATATCTATCTAGGGTGAACTGGAAATGTTTTAAGTTCTGTTCTGAGATCCAGGAGTCTTTTTTGACCGAGTATCCCTTTTAATAGATCAGAAACATGTGTGAAGATGGCACACTGCAGTGTTTCAAAAATTTCTCAATTTCATACTCTTCCTTATCCTCTACAAGTTCTGGTGGAGGTCTTGGGAAGTTCTTGCTATGGATGATATTTTCTCTATACAGAGAAAGAAGGGAAGCATGAAATAAAGGGTGGATCTTCCATGCCAATGGAAGGCAGAGCTGATATGTGACTGGAGACAGTACCTTCATTATTGTAAAGGGTTCTTCCCATTCAAACATGAACTTTGAATTCATGACAGAACAACAGAGGTTTTTGGCTTCAAGCCAAATCTTGTCTCCCTTGGAGAATGGAGTGAAAAATCATTTATTTCACAATGCCATGACTTGAAATGAAAGTTCATGGGCTGTGAGGGCTTCATCCCTCATTGCAGACAAAGATTTCAAATGAAGATCAATGGCAGGGAGACTAGAATCAGGGAGGACGGTAGGGTGTGGGGTTCATAGCCCATCATGAGGTAAAACAGCAATTTGCTGGTGACAGAGTGGGGGTGGTGGTTGTGCACAAATTCAGTGTGAGTGAGTGATCTGATCTGACCAGAAACCAGGGTTTGCACCACAGAAGATGTGGAGATAGATCTCAACTTCCTGGTTGACACATTTGGTCTCACCATCTGACTGGTGATGATAAGTGGTGGACAGGGAAAGATTGTAATTTAAGAGATGATCTAGCTCTTTGGTGGAGGAGGAGGCAAACTGCAGGCCTCAATCAGAAATGATCTTGTCATAAAGACTGAAATGAAGAAAGACTTTGTGGAAAAAAAGGGTTGCTATGCCCTCAGCAGTAATTGTTTTCTTAGTGGGGCAGAGAATTACCCCTTTAGTAAGCCCATGGTCAACCATGACCAACAGGGAATCAAAACCAGAGAAAGAGGAGAGATCTGTGATGAAATCACATGAGATCTGCTGGAAAGGATGCATACATGAGGATTTAATTGGTGTTAGTGAGGGGGTGATGAGGTGGGTATTTTCCTTGTTCTATTGGCAAAAAAGCACATCCTTCTACATATTTCTGAATGAATTGGACCAGTCCAGGCCACCAGAATTAGGTGGAGACAAGCTGTCAGGTTTTTAGATAGCCAGGATGTCCAGCAATCTTGTGATTATGGCAGTAAGTGAATATCTCATGATGGAGGTTATCAGTGGGAGAAACATAGATACATCCTTTATATGACAGAACTTTGTCAGTGTATGATCAATCAGAGAGGTGAGAGTGGAAGGCAGAGGGTATCTCTCCTTGCAGTGCTTGAAGAGCTTGGAGAATGAGAGAATCTGAGGATGAGAAGGAGGCAAGTTTGCCTGTGAGAGAGAAATCACTAAGGTTGATGAAGAGGGAGTCAGAGAACAGTGTCATTCCTGCATTGTCTCCTTCATCTGTTATGAGATCTGGGCAGCAGGAGAGTGCATCAGGGGTGGTGAGTTGGAAGCCAGGGACATGAACCATTTTTAGATCAAAGTCAGCAAGGTCAAGGAGCCAGCAGGCTTGCTGGCAGTTCAGGTTCTGGGGCTGACAGAAGTACATCAGGTTCTTGTGATCAGTGAAGGCTTGGACAGGAAAGGAAAAGCTGGAGAGGTAGTGTCTCCAGGCTTTCAGGGCCCAAATGATTGCAAGAAGTTCACGATCATAGATGTCATAGTTTCTCTCAGCAGGGAAGAACAATTACAAGAGGTAGAAACAGGGGTGCCAGTCTCCATTGATGTCAGTTTGGAGAAGGATTGCTTCAGTGGCATATTTCAATACATCAGTCATGATGGTAAAGGGTTGGGATGTGTCAGGGAGATGGAGGACTTGTTTCAACAGGAAGAGTGCCTTCAGCTCATCAAAGAACTTTTGACAGGCAGGAGTTCAATTCCAAGAGAGATTCTTCTTCATAAGATCTATCAGAGAATAGGCAACTGAGGAGTAGTTGTGGATGAACTGCCAATAGAAGTTGGCAAAACCAAGGAAGAATCAGACATCTTTGACTTTCATAGGCATGGGTCAAGCAGCAATCCCATTGAGCTTGATCAGATCCATAGTGATCTGTCCTGGTTTGATGATTATTCTGAGATACTCTACCTCAGAGGTGGCCAAGGTGCACTTTTCAAGTTTCAAGTGCAGGTCAAGTTCTTGCATTCTTTGCAGGATGTGCTTGGTTCACTTCTCATGGAGCTCAGAATCAGGGAAGAAGATAAAGAGGTCGTCCATGTAGATGATGAGCCATCCTTCAGTGATCATGTCCCTAAATAAATCATTCATGAATTGTTGGAATGTGGCAGGGGAGTTCATGAGCCCAAAGAACATAACAAGTGGTTCAAACAGGCCTTTGTGTGTGATAAAGGTGGCCTTCCATTGGTTGCTGTCTTTAATTCTAACATTGTTGTATCTCCATCAAACATTGAACTTGATGAAGACCTTTGCATCTTTCAGTTTGTCAACAAGGTCAGAGACTAGGGAAAGGGAGTACACATCCTGAACTGTGTGTTCATTCAAATAGCAGTAGTCTTGGCATGGGTGGAGTTTGCTGTCCTTCTTGACAAAGAAGAAGGGCACTGCTTGGGTAAAGTTTGGCAGGCAAATCTTTCTGCAGTCAAGGTTCTCTTGGATAAAGTCCTTGGTGGCCTTTCTCTCATCTGAGGACAACAGGTAGACCTTTCCAACTTTGGGAACAAAGGAATCATCAAGATGGATCTTGTGGTCATAGGGGCACAACAGGGAAACATGATCAGATGCTTCCTTCATGAAGACATCCAAAAATTCAGTGTACTCAGGGGGTAGCACAGTCTTGGGCTTGGCATCCTCAGCTGCAACTGCAAGCTCAGTGGTGGTGGTGACCTTGTTGATGAACCTTTTGTGTTGGAGGCTGCCACAAGAGGCAAAGTAGGTTCCAAAGTGGGCTACACAATGGAGGTTGGCATATTGTTTGTCTATGGTGATGTGGTCAGATTCCTCCATTTTCTGCAGGTAGTTGAAGAGCCTTTTGTTATAGACTCATTGGACCATAGTCTCTTTGGAAGCAGCAGTGGGGTAAAACTTGTCATGCCATTTAAGATCAGCAATGTGGACTTGGTACAAGTCTTTCAACTTGTCAAGGGATTTGGAGATGGTGCAGGTCTGTTTAGACCAATCAATAAGGGAGTTGACCACCTTCAGCCAAGGCAATTCCAGAATGATGTTCTGTCATCTGCAATCCATGACATAGAAAAGAACCTTCTTAGCAATTTCTTTGATATTGTGGTAGAGAATGATACTTTGCCTTTTTTATTAGATGACATGTCAAGGTTGCAGACTTGGAATGGTTTTTCAAGTCAGGACATGGGGAGTTTGTTCTTCCTAATGAACCCCCAGTTAATGCAGTTAATGTCTGTGCCACTATTGATCAGGGCATGAAATTCAATGGTTGTGAGCATGTGCAATGGTACAATGAGTTCAATGGGGATTTGCATAGATTTCATCATATGGGATATGGTTACAGGTGCACATACAGGGTAGGAGATGACAGACATTGAAGCTGTTCTCCATTCTAAAAATCCTGAAAATAAAAACAGGTCATCCTTCCGACCACTTCTTCATCATTTTCCTCACATTCCTTCAATGTGGAGAGACACATTGCATTGGTTGGCAGAGTGTCCAGATTTTCTGCATTTAAAACAGAGTCCTTTCCTGTGACAGCATTTCCATTCTTCAGAAGTCAGCTTTTGGGGGTGAGGAATAGATATAGTGTCGACATCCATGGCATTGGAATCTCGGGGTGGTTTTGAGTGTGTGGAAGTTGCATAGGTATACAAGGGGTTGATTCTTCCCTTACATGCCTCAGAACCAGGGTGACTCTCTCCCATTGTTTCTGAAAAGAGATGACTCACTTATACCATCCTTCGATGATGTCAGGGATGTTCTCCATGTGGAGAATCTGGGAGCTAAGAGGGGGGGTGATGGCTAGCTGGTAGAAGAAAATAAAAACAGTGTCTGTAGCTAAAAGTCTTGCAGTGTGAGCTTGAAACTTGGCATTGAAATCTATGATGGAAGGGGTCTGCCATCCTTTCTTGTCCTTCGTCATTCAAGCAAAAGACAACCATGCCAAGGCATCAGCTGCTTCATCTTTCCTAATGAAGGACTTTCTGAACTTCTTGATGAATTTGGTCCATTTTTCAAAGGTCTCATCAGTGACTTTTTTTTGAAAGGTCTTGGCTCATACTTGGGCAGATCCAAGCATTATGAACAAGAGAGCAAAGGTGACCTTCTTATCATCAGTGCAGTATACATCAGCATTAACTAGGAGGTAGATTGAGATAACATCCAACCATTCTTCAGAGCTGGCAGTGTTGCCCTTAAGGAGTACAGGAGGGTTGAGCTTGAGCTCCATGGACTTTGAAGAAGACATAGCTTCATAGGCTTGGATGACTTCCCAGAGTTCGGGTAAATCAAGGGGATTACTAGAGAAGAAAATTCTTCCAGACTGTGGCTGGAATGTTGATGACAGTGGGATCAGCACCCGAGGAATGGATGTAGAATGAGAGAGGCAATGGGCTAGGTCAAGGGTGACTTTGGTGTCCTCCTCAGTGGGTAGAAAGTTGTCTTTGCCAGAGGGGGTCTGGTCATGTGGAAGTGACTTGAAGTCAGAGGGGTCACTGGGGGTGGGAGCACCAACAAGTATCAATGGGGGGCCTGGAAGTAATGGTGGCTTACCAGGTGGTAGCCAACAGAGGCAAGCTAGACCTTTTGTTACACCTCAGGTAGAGGATAGGCATAGCCCCTAAAAAGGGTCTAGGGTACAGGGAATGAAGGAGGGCAGGGCAAGCCACTCTATGAGGACAAGGTACCAGGGTTCTAAGGGAACATGGCTTTCTGCTTGCTCTGCCTCGATGATTGATCATCAAAGAGAAGACTTCCCAAAGATCTATCATCTCTGGGTGACAAGAGGTTCCCTGGAACAGCATAGCTTCAAGAGTGCTACAAAGTCTCAAAGAGCAAGGAATTTCTGATGAGAAACTAAGACAAGGGACAAGGGGTGGAGTGAAGACCCAGTGTATTGAGGTACATGAAGGGGAGGTCTAGCTTAGGACTATAAGTACAGAACAGCAAGGTTTATATATGTATACAAGGAGTTTAAGGGAGGTAAGGATGGAGTCACTGACAGAGCAATTGGAATCACATGGAATGCAATGGAAAACAGATTGAGTATCATGGTATCATAGTCAGCAATGAAAAAAAAAGAACATTCTAATTGGGACTTATATCCATGCATACATAAGTGATAAGGGGAAAAGGGGGCTGATTATAACAGAGGCAATGTTCAGAGTAGAACTTTGTGAGCTGGTCATGCCATGCTGTATTGAAGCAATTGGTGGCAGAGTTGGCAGAGCCCTTAGAAGATTTGAATACAGGTGCAGAGTTACCTGTAGGACATGTGGCAGAGATGTGTTCAGCAACATCAGAGGCCTGCAAAGGAGTGCTTTGGACAGCTTCAGATATATCTTCTCCTCCTTCTCTGAATCATTGTCCAAAGTAGGATTTTGTAGGCTGAGCATGCTGTGCAATGTCAGAGCAGTCAGTGGAGATGTTAAAGGGTCCAGAGGTCCTGAAGGATGCACATGTGGGCTTAGAAATATGGCTCAAGGCCTCAGATATGTGATCCAGGATAATGCTAAATGCTAGGTTGTCACATTCTGTCCATGTGTTGACATCAAAAGAGGTGATTTCAGAGGTAGCATCAGAATTGGTAGAAGTTGGGTCAGATTCAAGGACAATATTGAGGAGATTTTGGCAGCAGAGGATTTCAGTGATTCAGAGTTTCCAAATTTGGAAATTTGAAGTGCCCATGAGAATGGAACAGTCTAGAGTTGTGATAGCATTATCTGACAGCATGTCATCAGAAACAGAGTTAGATGATATTGTATGGCATCACAAGGCTGAAGAAAAAATAACAGAATAACATTAGAATTACTCTGAAGTTGTCTGGAGTTAAGCAAGCATGCTCAGAGTCAAACAGAAAAGTTTTCAGGTGCTACCAGGGCTCATAACCTGATAGAATCTGTGCACTATGGAGGGGTAGAGATATCCAGACTCAGCTGTTGCACAGTGGTGGCAGAACAACTGAGGAAGGAACAACAAAAGTGAACACATTAAATAGTGACAGAGATCAGACTCTGATGTAACTCTGACATAATGTCCAGAATAGGAAATATAAGGTCCAAAGAAGAAAAAGGATGTTACTGAGTGTGGAATCAACTCTGAATAACTCTGGAATCAGGTGTTGTACTTTGTAGAAAAAGCTTTAGAGCTGCAGTGGAACAGGTCTGGAGTAAGCTGGAGGACCTCAAAGAAGTTATATATTTGACACTATGGTTACTCTGATATCAGATAGTCACAAGACCCTGACAACTCACATTCTGTCTCTGGCTATCTTTTTCTCAGTAATCAGAGTGCAATCTTGTGGTCCAGCCAACTCCAAAGCATGGTTGCTTTTTTTACCATGAAGTCAGAATACATAGAACTCAGCTTGGCTGGCCAACATCTTGCATGGCTTCAAACCTTCTTTAGAAAGATCAGATACCTATAGAAGGGACCCACTATCCTCCATTGTGACAACCAAGCTGTCTCTCATGACTCACAATTCTGTGCTTGAATCAAACACATTCAATGGAAGTATCATTTTGTGCAAGATGACTTAGTAGGAAAAGAAGAAGTAGTCACTGATACATTCCAACTGGAGAAATGGTTGCCAACATTCTGACCAAGCCTCTAACTAGAGAACAACATTGGAAGTTTGTTCAAGCAATGGGACTATACTATGCTTGAGTGGAAGTGTCAAATACTAACTCTGAGGTCCTTCAAGGTTCTCTGTAGGCAACTCACCAGATGCATTGTTAAGTCTTAGAAAAATAGTACTGAAGATGTCTGGAGGTTATCAGATCACCCTTACATGTCTTACACATCACTCAGATATCACACACAGGGCCATGCAATGTGGCTTGATTTCCCCCTTTTACTCTCACATCATTTCTAGAGTAAATTACATATAGCTTCTCTGAGCAGAGTTACTCTGGAGTTGATACAATCATATCTCTGTTTCCTTTTATTGTCAGAGTGAGTGTCTATGGAAGAATAGAGATACCCAGACTCAGTATTGCACAGTAGTGACAGAACAACTGTATTTACTTATGGAGAGATAGATGTCAAATTCTATGGTATGAAAATACCCAGCACTACTTACTATCAGTGTAACTATAGGTGAATGAATAGGAAAGATTCCACCTCAGCCATTTGCCCAGGAGAGCAATCACAACTGAGGTGAGTTGAGGAAGACAGAGAGATTAAATAGTGAAAAGATATGTGCATATTCTAACTTTAGAAAACTCCAGTCCAGAGTTAAGCAAGTACAAGTGAGGTACATTAGAAATAGCTTGAGATAAAAAAGGAATAGTTCAGACAAAAATAAACAAGTCATACAACTTTCAGAAGTCATACAATGTGTTAAGAAATGATATGATATGTCAAGGCAAAAGCCCAATATGAATGAATGCAACTCCAGGGCAAATAGAGCAGAAGATGCACAAAAGGAGGGTGGAGCACCCTCAGAGTTATACCAGAGTTGTACCAGAGTTATACTTTGATGATAGAAATACCCAGACTATGGACATAAGTGAAAAGGAAAGCTAGATGTAGCTAAAGAACCAACCTCAGTGTTGCACAGCAGTGGCAAAACAACTGAGGAAGGAATGATGAAAGTGGACTGACTAAATAGTGATGGAGATCAGAGCACATGAACTCCAATGTAACTTCAATTTAATGTCTGAAATAGGATATATGAGGTCCAAAGGGAGAAAGGGATCTTACTGAGTGAAATGGTCAACTTCAAAATGCTTCAGAGCAGAGTTGAGGGACTTGGTGCATGTCAGCCTTGGAGTTGTGGAGATGGACCTTGAAGGAAGTCAGAAGTTGGAGGAGGTATGTTTTAACATTTATTGCTCTTTTCTCAACTCTTTCTCTCTCAGCCATTTCTGGGCAGTGGCTGAGGTGAGTTCCTTTAGTATTTCCATAATCTCCTGTAACTCACATATGTAGTCTGGGAAACTTCTGCCCTTCCCATAGCTTCAATTGCTAACAAGGATAGAGCCAGAAGTATGTCAGAAATTGATTGAGAGCATGTCTAGAAGAATAATCAAGGCCAAAGGAGGTCATACCAAGATTAAATTATATCCTTGAATCACACTCACATAATTGTTATTGTCTCAATGAGTAACAGTTTTGAATTATATAATTCTTTTATTAGCAATTAGCCAAAAATCAATACCCTCCTTCATACACTGATACTTTGTTTATATCTGTTGTTGATGCAGAGATATTCAACAATCAATTTTGTAAGTCACTGTATACTACTCTACATGTTTGTAACTATTGTATACTAATCCAGGATGTCCACATTGTATATGCATGTACATATCTAATAAGTGGGATCATATAAAAGCATGGCACAGCCTTGCATAATACAGAAGGGTGTGAAAGAATGGACAATCATGAATGAATGTGATGAGTGAAACTTAATCATACATATATATGCCATCTGACAACCATTATATCTTAGGGTCAGATAGAAGGGAGTATGGGGGGATGGTGTCAAAAATAGAGTTAAACATAACTGTAACAGATGATAAGCATCAACCAACTCCTCTTTGGAACTTTTATCAGTATACAAAGATTCTTCAAAAGAAAAAACCCCTTCAATTTGTGATCTGAAAGTGGGGTAAAGAGAAAGGAATGTCTTGTTCTAATAACACAACCTAAGGCTCTATACTGCTTTCACTGGAAATGAAAGGGAAAATAATTTGACAATGTATGTAAATGGTAATGTAAACATCAAAAGGTCAAGACTACCTTTTGGTGGCTTGATTCTTGTTCTTTTTTCATGTGATTGTCATTGTCATGTATGTTTATGATATTATTCACTTGGTAATTACAAGCATGTAGTCAATTAGTAGCAGATTTGTCATAGCAAGGGGCCAAGCCCACAGGCAGGCCAAACTTGGAAAGGGATTGACTTCCCATTGTAGAAATGAGGGCATTTTTCTTGGTTGATGCTGAGCATTGAATGTTAGACACATGCATCATCCAGAGTGTGAAAGCAGGTTAATCAGTCAACCAATCAACCAATTGACCCCTTGGCATGACAAGCCTTGAGCTTCCCTGCACGAGCATATGGCTTGAGTAGTCTACATTAGGTAGTGTGCGCGACCCCCTATTTTGCACCCATTAGTTGCCTCGGTCGTGTCGGACACCCGTCGGACATCGGCCGAGGCGGAGTGTGAAAAATAGGTCGATTGGTCGACCAATCGACCCCTTGGCATGACGATTCTATCCAATTAGCGGTAAAGTGCGCGACCGCTGATCGCCCCTTTCCGCTATGCGATAGTCAGTGCATACAAACATCTGGTAGTATCCATCCTTGATAAGAATGGGACGAACTGTTACGGCAATATGCAATCGCTGGGTAACGGGCTGTGCCGCGGTGTCGGCCCTACGGTTTTCTCTCATCGAAGGCACAAATGCCATCCAGCGATATCGACGGATGTTCTAAAACGAAAACCAGATCTGAGGTTAACTATAACTGACTAATTCACGGTCTCCAGTCGGAGCCGTGTGGTGCAATTTCAACTGAATGGTAATAGATATTACGGACATGAGGTGTGCAATGAGATTCCGGCGTTGCCTGAAGTGATTCCCGTCATCACGCCGCAGTCATCGTAACCATCCGGACTACATACCACCAATGAGGTAGAGGGGCGACGATGAAGAGACTCTGGGAAGTTCCTGCGATCACCGGGCGCGGAACGCCAGTAACAAAGTAGCCGTAGCAGCGCCTGCAGCGAACGCCAGGGATGGAAGAAGTGCACCCAGCGATACGCCAGGGTCGCTGATATACTTTCCAGGCCTACGGATTCCTCCGACAGCTTCAGGGTGTGGCACCGCGTTGTTCTCCCAGCCCTCATCCAGGAGTCTCTTCATCATTTCTGCATTCAGCCTCGCGAGCTCTTCCATTTCCCAAGAGGTACACAGGTCCACCATCCACTTCATCCGGCGTTTGCTCACTTGACCACCGACGCCCGGTGCTCTTTCTTTGAGCAATGCCCTCAGCTTTCCCACCTTTTCGATCGCTTTTCCCGCCTGTTCCGGGAGGCTACGTTCGATTCGTTGTTTGATGAGGTTAGCCAACTTTGGACTCTGTCCGCTGGTAGATATCATGATCTGCAGCGGCCCGTCGCGAATCTGAGAGCCAAAGTAGAAATCGCAGGAGTCGGGGATGTCAGCGACGTTGACAGGGATCTTGCGCTCCCTACAGAGCGCGCAGATGACGCGGGACTGGGAGACGTCGTCGATGGCCGTGAGGACCATGTCGACAGCATCGAGGTCGTCAGGACCACGGAAGAGGCGGTCGTGATAAGTTATCTGATGGGAACCGTCGATGAACTTTGTCGTGAGAGGATGCAGGCCTGTGCGGGGACAGATGAGAGTGATGCGGGCGCCTGCGACGAGCACAGACTCGATGCGGCTGGATGCGACGTCGCCTCCGCCGACGATGAGAACATGTTTCCCCTCGAGTTGCCAGGCCACGAGGAGAGACCCACTGCCATGTGCGAGCGACATGGTCGTGGGAGAATGACATTGTATTGTGTTTTTTTCAAGGAGATACGAGAGTGGCCATGGTGACACATTGTCTGTTATTTTATCTTCGCCTCATTTTCTTCTCCCCCATCTTCCTCCCTCATCTTCCTCTCCCCGAGCCTCGACGCTCCCAATCGACGCTGGTTAGTTACGATCGAGAACCGCCTGTCTTAGTCAGCAGCACTGGCCCGGGATCTGGTGAGCGCGTTTAAAGCTGTCAATGGCCTCAAGAGCTCAATGTCCTCCACACCCTGTTTCTATCGCTGCAGGCCAGCTCGTTTGGCGTCGATCGTCCCCTGTCAGTTCTAGCAGGTCTAGTGCACGTTTTACAAGAGAGCACTCGTCTTGAGCACGCCTTCCATCCTCACGATGGTGTCCAAACGACTCATGCTTGCATGGGCATTCTTTGATTTATGCCTCATGGTTGCGGGAATCCTGACCCTCGTCCTCTCGTTCGTCTGGCGCGAACCTAACTTGCTTCTTAACCTCACCTTTAGCCACTTTGACCTCACCGGTGAGCCTCCTCGTCTGACGCATTCGGTCTCACGCTCATACCTCTCCGCAGCTGGAACCGTAGTGGGAATCACATTTTTGTCGACTTTCGTCATGTCCCTCGTTCTGATCGCTATACGAGGCAAGAGACCCCTCGTCTTGCTCAACTGGCTGCTCCTCGTGGACGGCCTCGCCATTCTCTTTTTCGGCACGTACATCTGGTTCTACACCCTCCACGAGCGCAACAATTATCACGCCGTGTTCGGCATGCAGAGCGACGCCACCAAGATCGCCGTGCAGGATACGGTACGTTACGCATCCCAAATCTGATCTCTGCGCGATCTCACGCATCGCATCAATGCCAGCTCAAATGCTGCGGATACTTTGACTCCACGGACCAAGTCGCGTTCGGCGGTTCGTTTTGTCCAAATGCGGCCGCGGCCATGGCAGCGAACAGCCTTTGCGTCACTCAGATCACCAAGTTTGCGGACGTGACGCTGAACTATGTCTTCAGGTAAGCGCGTTTTCGTAAGCTTTGCCAGTGACGCCCGCTGACGTGGACGTAGCACCATGTACGGATTCATGGCCGTCGTCGTCGGTTTCTTCCTTGCGAACATGTGCGTCATCAAGAAGGTGAGTAACATCTGGTCGTCGTTTCGGCCAGGACTGACCGATGCACGGCAGCGCGAAGAGGAGGCGCGTTTCGAAAGAATCGATGCCAAGAGAGGAGGTTCAGGTTTCGTATGAAGAGATACGATGATTCACGCCTTCCTTTTCCTTCACTCGTTTTCTTTCTTTTTACCTGGGGCATTGTGACCAGCGCTAGACGTTGTGTACCTTCTTTTGAAACGCGTTCGTTGGTTGAGAAGAGGAATTCGCTAGATTTACTCTACGCGCTGGTTTCGACATATAATGTATGATACAGAGTTGATCTCAATGAGAAGCGGAATTTGATGTGACGACCGTGTGGTTCATTGCCATAGAGCCCAGATCGTGGTTCGGGTGTCGCTTCGCCATGCGAATGCAACGACCGCCGTCGTGCTCATGCCTACAATCATCAATCAATTTCGCCGATTGCCATCAGGATGCATACGCGGTTACATGAATTGTACGTGTACCTGCCGAATGTCAAGTTGTTCCCCGATAACGAAGAGACCGGCACAGCGTTCCTTTTGCTCCATTATGACGAACCCGGTCGCACTCACGGGCGTCCAAGCCCGTCAGGATAGTAGGAGATGCAACTCGGGAGGGCCTTGATCGAATGGCAATGACGAGCGGTGGGGATGCGGACCGTCAGTGGACTGGCGATGCAGAGCCGCCCATTTATGTACTTTTGACGTCCGCTCTGAGCTCTCGGGAGCAACGAGATCCTATGCTCGCTCACGACGAGCCGTAGTAGAGGAGGCAGTGCATTAGGTGATCTGAGAGCCCGACCACGGGAAAGGGAGGGGCGTGGACAGGCAATCTGGCTGTGATGAGCAGGGTTCATGTTGTAGATATCTCACGCTGTTTCGGCTCGGCCACGATGCGCAACGCCCGCAAGAAAAAAACACCCATCACATTGACCGAAAGACCGTCTGGCAGCAGTCCCCGCAGGACGAGGACGTTGATCAGGCGTTTCCATGTCCTACTCAAGCGACAGAGGCAACTCGAAAAGAGCGGATCCGACGCAAAGGACGTGGAGCAAGAGATCGAGGAGCTGGGAGGGCTGGCGGCGTATCAGCGCATGTCGAGCATCGGGCAGGGTGCGGATCGGGGAGGTGGAAGCGAAAGGGTGCTGATCAAATGGCTCGTCGACATGGGTTTCGACAAGAGAGGCAACCTGAGGTGGGCAGACCGTCTCTCAACACAACCCTTTCCGACGGCGTCCGTCTAGTTTACTCGAGGTCGGCGCGCTCAAGCCCGACAACTACGCGTCGTGTGCGTCGTGGATGACGACGACGGCCATCGATCTTCGAAGCAGACACCCGTCGATTGTCGAGCAGGACTTTTTGACCATGGACGTGAACGAGAACGCCGGGCGATGGGACGCCATCAGTCTCAGTCTGGTGATCAATTTCGTGCCCGAGCCAAAAGACAGAGGTGACGGCCTTGGGTTTGGGCGCTTTCGAGATCTCACACGTTGGCAGGACGGATGCTCGCCTCGGCGCACACGTTCCTGCGCCCGTCCGGTTTGTTGTTCCTCGCGGTGAGTCTCTTTCAACACACGCCGGCCGACACTCAGCAATCGACAGCTCCCCCTGGCGTGTGTCGAGAACTCGCGGTACATGACGTTTGGGCGTCTCGAGTCGCTCATGAGGGCAGTCGGGTTTGTGGAGGTGGAAAAGAGGTGGCGAGAGGGGGGTAAGATGGCGTACTGGCTGTACCGTCGGACTGGGGGCGGGTGCGTGGACGGGTTCCGGAAGAAGGGTGTTTGTCGAGAGGGTAGACGAAACAATTTCTGGATCGAGTTGGAATGAAGCTGTGCTTGAAAGCGGAAACTCGAGCGTCGGTTGTTTGTAGTGGACGGCAAGGACGATGCTCACCACCCCGCGCCTCCTCTTGAACCTCAAGTCCCCCGCCCAGACGCAGCAACGCCAGCAGCACCAGCAGAGTGCCATCGAGCGCGAGATCGCACACCTCAACGGCCTTTACCACACACAGTTGAACATCGTCCCCGGCTCAGCAACAGCACCGCCCAACATTCACCAGACAATCCAAATCCCCATGCTCGGCACGCTCCAGGTGGGGGGGGGGGGGGGGGGGCGGGGGGCGGGCCCCGGCCCGCCC
>JBBPTO010000613.1:0-25787 GCA_038094155.1 Pulveroboletus cf. aberrans
GATTACCACTTGGCCTACCTCAACAAAGGTCAAAGATATCCGTTCCTTCCTCAGATTTGCCAACTTCTACCAGCAATTCATAAACAATTACTCCTCCATTGCTCATCCCTTGATAGATCTTATGAAGAAGAATCTCTATTGGGATTGAACCCCAGCCTGTCAGAGATCCTTCGACAAGCTGAAGGCTCTTTTCCTGACAAAACTGGTCCTCTACCTCCCTGACACCTCCTGACCCTTCACCATCATGACCAATGCATCAAAATTTGCCACTGGTGCAATCCTGCTCCAGACTGATGCCAACAGAGACTGGCACCCTTGCTTCTACCTCTCACAATCATTCTTCCCTGCTGAAAGGAACTATGACATCTACAACTGTGAACTCCTTGTGATAATATGAGCCTTGAAAGCCTCTTCAGCTCCTCTTTCCCCATCCAAGCATTCACTGACCATAAGAACCTGACATACTTCTGTCAACCCCAGAATCTGAATTGTTGACAAGCATGATGGCTTCTTGACCTCGCAGACTTCAATCTAGAAATAGTCCATGTTCCTGGTTCCCAACTTGCCACCCCAGACACTCTCTCCTGCTGCCCAGACCTCATTGTTGACGAAGAAGACAATGCAGAAACTACCCTGCTTCCAGACTCTCTCTTCATCAACCTCATTTACTCCTCATTGGCAAACGAACTTGCCTTCTCCTCATCTTCAGACCCCCTTGTTCTCCAAGCTCTCCAAGCACTACAAGGAGAGATACCCCCTGCGTTCCACTTCTGCCTCTCTGACTGGTCATACTCTGAAGGAGTTCTCTCATATAAAGGACAAATCTATGTCCCACCCACTGACAACCTCAGACATGAGGTACTCACTCGTTGCCACAATCACGAGACTGCCAGACATCCCTTTAAAACCTACCAGCTTGTCTCCACCAAGTTTTGGTGGCCCAGACTTTCCCAATACATAAGGAAGTATGTAGAAGGCTGCACTGTTTGCCAATAGAACAAGGCAAACACCCACCCCACCAACCCCCCATTAATGCCAATCAAATCCTCATGTACTCATCCATTCCAGCAGATCTCGTGTGATCTCATCACAGATCTCCCCTTCTCCTCCAGCTTCGATTCTCTATTGGTCGTGGTCAACCACAGGCTTACTAAGGGGGTAATTCTCTGCCCCACTAAGAAAACCATCACTGCTGAAGGTGTAGCAACCCTCTTTTTCCATAAAGTATTCCTCAGATTCAGCCTTTACAACAAAATCATCTCAGACTGAGGACCACAATTCGCCTTCTTCTTTGTGAAAGAGCTAGGCCATCTCTTGAACTACAACCTCTCCCTGTCAACCACTTATCATTCCCAGTCAGATGGTGAGACTGAATGTGTCAACCAAGAAGTTGAAACATACCTTCAGATATTCTGCACCACAAACCCTGGTTTCTGGTTGAACCAGATCACTCATGCCGAATTCACGCACAACCACCACCCCCACTCTGTCACCAGCA
Source organism: Pulveroboletus cf. aberrans (assembly GCA_038094155.1). Classification (NCBI taxonomy): domain Eukaryota; kingdom Fungi; phylum Basidiomycota; class Agaricomycetes; order Boletales; family Boletaceae; genus Pulveroboletus; species Pulveroboletus cf. aberrans. The sequence continues at coordinate 1,499 of JBBPTO010000613.1, forward strand.
AGTCACCATTCTATCTCATGATGGGCTATGAACCCCATGCCCTACCTGTCATCCTCCCTGACTCCCCACTCCCTGCCATAGACCTCCAATTGAAATCCTTGTCTGCAATGAGGGATGAAGCCCTCACAGCTCACGAACTTGCACACCAAGTCATGGCTTTGCAAAACAAATGATCTTTTTCCCTATTCTCCAAAGGAGATAAAGTTTGGCTAGAAGCCAAAAACCTCCATCACTCCATGGCAAACCCGAAATTCGCACCAAAAAGAGAAGGACCCTTTACAATTACTAAGGTACTATCCCCGATTATGTACCAACTTCGCCTTCCACTGACATGGAAGATACACCCTGTGTTTCATGCCTCCCTTCTTTTCCCTTACAGAGAAAACACTGTCCATGGCAAAAACTTCCCAAGATCCCTATGAGAACTCATAGTGGGTGAGCAAGAGTATGAAATAGAGAAAATATTAAAACATCATGGTGTGCCATCTTCACAAATGTTCCTGATCTGTTGGAAGGAATATTCAGCTGAAGAAGACTCCTAGATCCCAGAATGGAACTTGAAACATTCCAAGTCTGCTTTAGATAGATATAAAAAACTCCACCTGTCTGCCTTTCCCTCTCACTTCTCCTCAGAAAAACTGTCACCCAGAAACTGAAAACCATCCTAGAAAATAAAATCATGTCTTCATCTCCTTCCACTGTTTCCTCCACTCTCGTAGATACTATCTTGTCTCCTTCCTCCATTTCCCCCAATACTTTAGAATCATCTTCCACTGTAGCCACCCCTGGCTGGACCACTACTACGTTCCCTGATGGTGAATCAGTTCAGATTGTCTCCGGCACTGATGTACCCACCTGGCACCACTCCCAATTCAGAGACACCATCATCACTCTGGTCCTCATGATTGTCATACCAACCATAGCCATCATCCCCCCTCATCTGGTGACATCAGTTTCCATCCCTCTCTTTGCCCACAACCTCTGCCAGGAACTCCCCAGAGACAACTACCTCAGACTGATGACCGAGCGACTAGTTGACCCCCACCTTTTCTCTGCTGTAAACTCCCACCTCAACCTTGTCTCCCTGTTATATCTACTTTATCACAGCTTTCTCCAGAATCAGCAACTCTCCCTCATGGCTGAGGGCCTCCTCATCCCTGGAATCACTGATCAGAATGCCTCTCACATCAGCTGATGCCTCAGAGATGTCCATGAGGAGTTGAAAGAACTTATTACGATGACTATGCATCAATTGAAAATGGAAGAATTCCTCACGGATGTAGACTGATATCTATGGGACCTCACAGAGTCTCGAATCCCTCGTACCCCTTTTGCATCCTCAGAACCATTGACCTCTGTGGAACTTGCTGCCATAGAATGCGCCGAAGCCCACTGGACTGGAAATGAAGGAACTACTCCTCTTCCCCCATCTCACCCACGCTACGGTGAAGCCTGTTACCTCTGCCACTGTTTGGGCCATCAGAGGATTTTCTGCCCAAACCATGAATGCCCCATCTGCCACAATGTCGCCCCCAGACATACCCAGGCACACTGCCCTTTTCACCAGTACCAACTGACCCCATCCTCATTGGGCTCACCACCATCATCTTACAGTTCAAGAAACTCACCATCTAGGTGATGAACCACCTGTCATACTCCAACCACCTGTTTGACCCACACCAGAGGAGGAACATTTGAATGACCTGTTCCAATCCCTCCACCTAGACAATCTGCTTCTCCTCACCATATGCTATCTGATGAAGACAAGGAATATACTGCAGAACGGATGGCCAACATGACCAGCTCCCCTGGAGGTGGGCATTATCTTGATATTGAGTCCTTTGTCATTGTCTCAGACATACTAAGGGGGTAATGTTATGAATCGACCCCTTTTCTCCTTGATTACTTACATATGCATGGGTATAAGTCCCAATCTGGATGTTTATTTCTTTTTGTCACTGACTATGATACCCTTACTCATCATCTGATTTCCATCACATTCTATGTGATTCCACTTGCTTCATCAGTGACTCTGTCCTACCCTATATAAACTCAACTTTCCTGTAACAATATCTTTAAGCTAGACCTCCCCTTTGTGTACCTCAATACACCAGGTCTTCACCTCACCTTCTGTCTCGTTCTAGTCCCTCATCGGGAACCTCTTGCTCTTTGAAGACTTCATAGCACTCTGGAGGCTACACTGTTCTGAGGGAACTTCTTGTTCACCTCTAGGCATTAGACCTATGAGGCAGCCCTCTCTTTGACATCAGATTATTGAGACACAACAAGTAGAAAGCCTTGTCTCCTTGGAACTCTCGAAACTTCACCCTCGTAGAACGCCTTGCCACGTTTTCCTTGATCTGTAGTACTTCTAGACTTTCTTCAGGGGCTATGCCTGTCTCTACCCGAGATAGTCATAACAATATCCATGGTGATCAGCAAGTGATTGTCATTGGTCCATTGAAAGCTTCAATGATTCATAAGTCAGGTCAAATTTCAGAGTGTCAAGCATTCACTCACCCTGTCCAATGGTTTAGTCACCAGTAATTCATCAACCCATCGCATGGTTATAGCATTGAAGATCTTCCCCTGAAGAATGGGAATGACAAGTAAATCATCTGCATAATTTTTGCTCCACAGGCTTGCCCTGATGTCAGGGTACACACAAAAAGTGTTCTTCACACCATTTAAAGCCAGTAAGTTCCTGTGAATCACTATGTAATGTTTCTCTTTTCCATCTGCTAATGTCACCCCAAGGATCATCTCAATCTCACCTGGAAAAACCATCCCATTTTTCTTGAAGAATACATAGCAGTCTGTTGGTGATGCTTTGTAGGTTCTGAACTGTATACCAGATAGACAACAACACTTATATGCAGTTATATTGCCTTCCAGACCAATTTATTTGGCCATGAGCATGGTCTTCACATCTGTAGATATTTTGGTCTCATCTGTTTCACTCGGGGTACTCAGATTTGAATGGCTGTCAGCCTTCAATAAGATCTCATGCAGAAGACTGATGTCTGCATTAAAGCAGGTATCACCCTGTGCACTTATACACTTCTGTATGGCAGTGGCTGCATTCCTTACAATTGTTGCCATCCCTGGTCACTGAAGAATGGCTTTTGCTCTCATGTTGTCACATAAACTGAGGAGCATTGTCTGTTTCAGTTCACCTATATTCAGTGAGCTTCTTCTGAGGTGGGGATTCACAACTACTCACCTATTTTATGGTTCATCTTAGTCTTTTGTGATATGCTAATAATCTGCTTGAAAGGGAACATCCACCACCCATGCATTGGACTGTACATGAGAAGAAATTTGTGAATATGCAATGCTGCATGATGGTTCAGTTTCCAAGTGATATTCAAAAAGACCTCCTTGATGCTTTAAAGGAAAGCACACATATACTTGACATACTACAATGCATGGACTTCAGATGTGATATGGGACTTCCTCCACTTGATTGCCATAGTCAAGAACATGATGCAATGGATAAGCTTCCTGTGCCATGCTTTCTGTTCATCATCATCAGGCCCTGATCACCACAACTTTCAGAGCATCACAGGCAAATCAAATTTCATACTTGACTGCCAATGCTCTGCTTTGAGCTCGCCATGCACAGTGTTGCCAAGGTTCATTGGCAGACCCTGATGCCAGGTTGGTCTCATTATCATTCCTAAGCATTGTTGAATATGATTGATCTTTATGTCTGCTAGTGGTTCCAATGATCTTATCTTTGCCCTCCCACTCTGTTCAATGCTGAATATTTATTCCTCCACAATGTTGACATCTGACAGAACATTATTCTCATTTCTATCTTCATCTACTTCCATAGAGGCATGATAATGGGTCGATGGAGAGGGGAAGAACTTTCTCTTGTTAATTGTGAAATAAGAAGAACACTAAATGGCTTACCATTAATACAATGACCATATCCTTCTTATTGGTGAGACACTTTTGTACAGACTTCAGAGGGCCCACATTTGTCCACAAGTGCTTTCAAGATAGGGGCATGAAGGCAATTTAGCACTGCCCATATAGGACCATCTCTCAATATCTTTCTCTCATTATCCAACTCCTTTATGTTCACAAGTATGGATATCTGTGTTTAAGGCATGCTTAAGTCTTTGTTGGCAATTTTATCAGTGGTAATTAGGTCCCTGAAGTGAAATTGCATTAGACCAAGGAAAATGTTGTGCATCCTGTTGATGGCAAGGAGACAGATGGGGTTCCAGTATGGCAGATGAAGAAGCTCAGACCAGTGAACTCCATTTCATCTGAAGATGTTGTTTTGTTTCTTCTTTGTCTTGGCATCTCTTCACTGGGTAGCAGCATTGTAGTACTCCTTGTAAGTACAAAATTTCCAACTGCCAGTGTCAAAATTCCCAATATCTGATTTTGACAGCCAGTACAGGATACAAAGGCACTGCAACATAGAGCCTGCAATGCCAATGATTTTGTGAGCAGCTGGCAAGTTGGTGATGTCTAGAGTAATTATGGATCATATCAAGCAACCCATAGCATGAGTGATGGTCTCTATGAACCAGGTACCTGCCCTCCAGGCCCTCAACAAGTAGTCAACAAGCAGTTGAAGGGAGTGATTTATCTCTTCTAATGAGGGTTCTCATGGCCTCAGAATAATGCCCACCAGGCAGATATTTTCTGCATTGTGTTGAACACTTGAAGAGAGGTTAAGGATAGTCATTGCAATGGAGTTCACTCATTTTTTCTTCCCACAAGTCTTGTTTTCCTGTGGATTGAACCAATTGATGAATGGACTTCATGCTGGTAAGAGGTCACTTCTCTTCAATCTGTCCATGAATATTTTACCATCAGAAGCCTGAATTTCTATTATTGCCATTTCATCCTTGACATCACAAAGTTTATGCTTCTCATTCAGTAGAGTTCCCTGCTCCATAGCTTCTTCAGGTTAACTTGATAAACCTCCCAGGAAATCATTGTAATCTTGAATGACAAATGGTTTAATTTGTTGTGTAACCTTGCCCCACTTTTTGCTGTTCTAATAAGCACTGTTTGCAGGGTTTATCCCCTCCAAACTTCTTGAAGGTACAACACTCTGGGTATTCCGTTTCCCCTTGTCTGACAAAGGAGAGTATGTGTAGCAGCAGTGGGGGCACACAACATATGTCTGGGTAGGGGGGTCAAGATCAAACTTCTTGCAAATTGTGAATATGTCAGTATGTATATGTCCTGATCTCCTACTTCTGGACTGAGTACTCCCTGTTTCTGCAGTGGATTTACCAAGAATTGTGGCCAGTAGAAGATTCAGCAGACCTAACAGAGCATTGCACCAAGGGTGTGTGACATGGACAAAAATATTGAGAGTCAGTATAATAAGCATGGGTAGAAGAACAGCTGGGTTGGTGTTATAAAATTCCAGGTGAGATTTATGACCTAGTGTCCTCAAATGAGTGGGTGAAGGTGGATAATTTCAGACATCTCACCTATGTGCACTATCTTCACTGCCTGTCCTTCTAGATTCAGAACTTCCAGATTTCAAGCCTTCAGCATCATCTTGATGCTTTTCAACACCATATGCACATGATTCAAGTTTGTGATCAATTCATCACTGAGAAGCCCAGTTGCTTCGTCTCCTGTGATGGCCAGGTGCACAATCTTCCTCCTGTTCCCTGTCAACCATAACAATCTGTCTTCTAGTGCCTTCAGTACAATCTCCTGAACCCCTTGTGTGCCTAGTTCCTCTACCAGAGCAGAAACATTCTTTGTCTGCTCATGCAGCTCATGGTCAATGAGATCAAGCACTTCAAAAGTTCCACCAGAGCACAGCAGTAGGGGTGATGCTGAGGTTAATGTTGCAGGATCCAGTGGTATCAGATTCCATATATTGATAGCTATATCTGCTGTAGCTGCTGTGTGCTCATTTGACAAGGTCTCATCCTGCAATGTAATATTTCATGTAATCTCCTTAATGGATGTGCTCCAAACCATCAATATATCATGCCTCGAGATCAGAGTCTTACTCCAATAGTGTCTTTGAACAATAGCTTGGCCATCTGCTCACAAATGATTGTCTAGGTGAGTGTTGAGTCAAGTTACCTGTAGACTCTATAATGAGTGTCTTCACCTTGATGGACATTACATCATGGTGCTGCTGGCCAGAATCATTGCATTCATGATTTTGCTTCTCTTCCATACTGACTTCCCTCCCCTTCCCCTCCCTTTCTATAGATGGTGCAGACACACTGAACCATGGTGAAGGAGATCAGGTGGGTGAAATAATGTTTCTGTGTTTGTTTTGATAAATTAGTATTACAAAAGTCTAATGACAATTCTGGGCAATACAAAGTCTTTCCCAAGTATAATAACGCCACCCCAATGGATTCTTGATGACATCAAATGGATCCTGGTCATCACCATAGTAACAGTCACCTCTTTAGTCAATACAATAACCTAACCAACCTTTTTATTAACCTTCAAATGTAGCTGTTTATCTGTCTCTGCAGTGGTAATCACCATCATGAGTTACACAGATTTCCTCTCTTCAGATGATATTGGTGTTGGCAGTACCATGCTGCTGCCAAGGAACATATTTTAAAGCACAATCATCAGCCTTCTTCTTCACAAAAAAGAGTGTGTATGTGTTTTTTTCTTCTGCTCATATCTAACATGTTGTAGGCATTTCATCTATTGAAAGAACTGATATACTCCTCTTGTGGTCACCATGTTAGGTGTTGTCTGTTGGCTGGCAAGGTGGGAAATAGATCAGATTACTATACCATTTCATTGAGTTCATCAGCCCCTGCCAGATGTGACATGTGTGATCAAAAAACCAATTTGTCATTCCTGGGGGTGACATGTGACAACAGATGAATTTCATTAGTGGCAGTGCTCACTTGATTGCTTACCATCATATGTAATCCACAGATAAATTCAACAATTGTGATGCATGACAACTGGCATTTTTCATCTCAACAAATGACTGTGTGACACATGACAGATGAATTCAGTGAAATGATTCAGTGTCACCCCCTTTGTCTCCCTCATAAGCAGTCCACCAAGTGGTTCACTGACTGGCCTCTGAGTGGCCCACTCACACATCCTGTAGCGGAGGCAGACTTTGTAGATAAATATGAATGGTGATCTTATTTTGTGAACTTGTTCAAGTTATGCCTTCATGCCATATCCAGACTCGGATTATCAGACTTGGTTAGGGTTTGAGCTTCGACAAGTTCGCCACACATATCGAGTAACTTTTCCTAAATTTGGGACAACAACAGAATCCCAACCTTATTCGGAATATGTGATTAAATAGGTCGGTGCGACAGACTGTAGGACAGTGTTTTGAATAGATTCGGGCAAGTTACCTTTCGGAGGCCCAAGTTCGGCCCACAATGTTTAATACCTTTTCTGAGTATGTAACTATATATTTACTGGAAACTTTTTTTTTCTGCAGCAGAATTTGTTTATGGCTATGTGTCGGCTATGTCATCAATACTTATCCGATCTTGCCCGAGGTGTGATGAGCCACCAAAAGCCGAGCTTAAGCCGCAGCTTCTCAGAGAGCCAAACCAGGCCGTGTAGAACACTACCTCCATATGTACCACCCGTAGTAAACGCGCTGTCTACTAATTGAGATATTCACCGATCGTCCTACTGCCACTGGGATTATTAGTAACTACAGGCTGTTTCACTTTTTTTGCACCCGACTCCAAACGCTGTTGTCACGCCGGGAGCAATTGATGTCCTGCACCATCTGCCTGAATGTCCATGGCTCAGACGCTCATCCCCAACTGGAGAATTTCAAGTTTCCTTCTTATCTGATGACACACCCATCCAACATGCTTCGCTACAGGTAATTGTTGAGTGGATACTGTGATTCCAATATTACCGCATATTGCGCGTGGATGCACCCGTGTCACAGAATAAGCAGACTGCAGCAATAACTGACATTGGGTCTTATAAAGGACAGATGCTACTCTCTCGAAAGGTTTCATTTTCTCATCGACTCACGGATTCGACACAACATACATATCATGTATCTCCGTTCTTCTCCTCTTCTCTCTATCGGTGCCGTTGTTGGGGTTGTTGGCGGTGGCCAGCTTGAAGATCGTTCAGGGAAATATTGCCAGTACTACGGAGAACCACATTGCTGTCCGGATTTCCATCCCTTGCGAACGTTCTCGCTATCGGAACCACAAGGCATCGTGAGTTCCCTTTGACATAACTTGGGATGTTCCAACGGTCGACATCCATCCAGTTGACCTACGGCTGCAAGAAATTAAGGCCACACATATCGAATTTCGCCCAGGCGTGCAAAACAAATCTTGGAACTCCATATCTCCATTGCTGCCAGGAATACTATAAACCGGCGTTTTTGTGCGAACCCTTTCACGGTCCTCCGCCTTCAGACCCACCCCCGAGGGATTCCAAAAATTGCAACCAGTACGGATATTCCATGTGTTGCAGCCCTCCGAGTTTTGAACTGGAATCCTGGGATATATACTGGCACCCCCGAGTGAGATTTTCCCATCCTTCATAAATCGGAATATCCAGGCTAACAACAGTCCATGCAGATTACCTTGGACTGTATTAGAAGTCGGGTGAATCGTGATGGGAGGGCGTGGTGCCATAAAGGTCTTACCCGATCCTCCCTGCTTTGTTGTGAAACAGTACGTCGTAACTGCGTCAGTTAAATACAGCAACATCGATAACCTCTCATGGGCAGGAGCATGATAACCTGAGGTTCTGCACTCCATTTCACAGCTTGATTCCACCTCGCCCTTGGGATCTCCCAGGTATTGGTCAGAGATAGAAGTTAGCCTTTGTGGAGGAAAGGATATCAGTCTCGTAATTGATCTCACTAGCAAGTTGTCACAGCGAAATGCCAGAATAAATGACTGACTGGAAGCTCAATGTAATACTAATTTAAGATCCACAATAGCTTCCAGTGAGCAGGATGGTAGAAACCTTGTCATGCAAAGTGATATGTATTTTCATAGACACTCAATGAGTCAGTATATTGGTACATACCCTCTATCTCTACCACAGGAGGAGTCAAGACTGTTGTACTGTTGGACCATTTGTGGGTGGGATACAAAAATGGTTCCCTTCATGTCACTGCCTTGTTCTGCAACATGGGTGCATCCATAGCTCAGGTGCTCATCCCCAACTAGACAATTTCTGCAGAGAGTTTCCTTCTAATCTGATGTGACGCCCACTCAACACCCTTCATCACAGGTGATTGGTCAGTGGACACTGGGGTTTCAGTATTACCACATATTATCTGAAACAACTCAGAACCAGTGAAGGCTCTAGGTTGCTCAGTGGTCAAGGAGAGAAGAATGAGATGGATGAATCATCTTTGATGCTGAGGAATTACCAAGAGGACAAGACTGTCTTTTGGTGGCTTTATTTAGATCATTTACATATATACTACATATATGTTTGTATATACTAATCTAAGATGATGATGGTGTATGTGCATGTATTTAATGTATTCAAGATCATATGGAAGCATACCACAGCCTTGTACATGCCTGATATGCAAGGGTGTGGAAGAATGGAAGATCATATGTATATAAGTAGAACTGAGGGTGTGATATAGATTAAGGGTAATGGTTGATGCATAGAATGGTCTAGAATACTCTAGAATGCATATGATATCATAGCTCATGCATGGGTAGGGTTGTGTGGGTCATGCCTAGAGTTTGTGCTATCTCCAATATCATAGAGTCTAGCTTTGCATGTAAAATTTCTGGAGTGCTTGAGATGCATGGGAGTGATGCAGGATGTTCATATTAGATGATTGTAACATTATATGTGAATATACCTGTGTCATAGAATAAGTGGGTGGCAGCTATAACTTAATTTGAGTCTTATAAATGGCATGTGATACTTTCTTGAAGGATTTCATTTTGTCCTCAACCCATGGATTTGGACACAATGTATATATCATGCATTTCTGTTCTTCTCTTCTCTACATCAGTGCCATTGTTGTAGTTGTTGCAGTTAGCCAACTTGAAGATCATTCAAGGGATTTTTTATTGCCAGTACTATGGAGAACCATATTTCTGTCTGGATTTCCATTGCTTCTGAACATACTCAGCATCAGCATGACAAGGCATTGTGAGTACCCTTATGACACTATTTGAGATGTTCTGATGGTCAACATTCATCCAGTTGACTCATGGCTACATTAAAGTGAGGGAAACCACATCAAACATCAGTGGGGTGTGCAGAGAAAACCTTAAAAATCCATGTCTCCAATGCTGCACAAAATATGAAAATATGTTATTGTGCAATCCCTTTCATGGTCACCTACCACCAGATCTGCCTTCAAGACATTGGAAAAATTGCAACCTGTATGGATATTCCATGTGTTGCAGCCCTCACCACACTCATGGCAGCACATCTGAAGAGGTAACATGATCTGAGAGGATTTTCTTTTATGATGCTTGTAATAGACCCCTCAGGGCAGGCCTTCGGAGGTTATAAAATCAGCATCTTTCTTTGAAGCTTGTAAGTCAGAAGAGCCTCTTTTGAACACCTTGGAAGCATCTCCTTAGGCTCTCAAGAACCTTCAGGGCATCTGATGAGGTATTTGATATATACAATTTTGGAGCATCCAGGGCCTTTTCAGCCATTTTGATGGAGATAGGTTGAAGATGATTACACAAGGAGCTGTAAAGTGGTGACATCATCAGGAACATCACCAAATCCAGCCACTGGTCCTGTCACATATTCAATAGGAAATCTCTCTGATCTTATGTTTTGCTTTTGTTTTCTAGCCTTTCTTCTGCACTATACACTGTATTATGACACATAAGTGATGGATACATTATCAATCATGATTTGGAGATTCTGGAGTAGATACAAAAACATGCCACAAGCATATATTTGAAAAATGTTGGCAAAAGAAAAAAAACAATATTTGCATTTTTGATATTCTTAATATATAGCTTTTCAGACTATATTATCAGATAGCCTCTATATATGTTCAAAACATATGAAAATCACAAGTGTTTGGGATGACATCTAACAGAGATATGATATGTTCTCATCCTGAATTTATTTAAATTCTGGGTGGCTATATTGCTGGTTGAACCAATATAGCAAAGTATTAAAGGTATTGAGGGACATATATTCTCATATTTCAACATGTTCAATACATTGCAAAGTCATGCAAAACTACTATAGAGTACATTTGTTATGTTTTCAATAATAGGAGAATAACAAACAATGTTTGACACATATGTTCAGGGGAATAATTTAGTCTGTTGGTAGATATGTATTTTGATTCCTATTTAAACATAGTCTTGAGTTCCTCAATGGTGAATTGAGGCTGGAAGAAGTGATTGAAACATATTGCAAGCATGGGAATTGTATTTGAAACACAAGAGACTCTGCAAAACATATTAAAAACATGCCATTGTAGTTTTCACAACACACTTTTGAGTATTCTAAGTAGTATGCCATATGTATTTCTCACATCAAAGCAGACAGACATCATAAATCTGGTAATTCACTTCTATGAAATGTCAAAAAAGCAAAATTATCAAGTATAACCTTCTCTGAAACAAAGCAGATAGACACCATGTGCCTGATCATTTGCCTTCTCAAGATATATTTCCAAGTAAATATTCCACACAGTCCATACATGATTCTTAATTACAGTCAATAGCAGTATAGGCATCACTCCCATGCATGCATTACAACCACTCTAGAAACTGTACATGAAAAGCTAGACTCTATGTCATTGAAGATATCACAGACTCTATGCAACCCTATCCATGCATAAGGTATGACATCATATGCATCCTAGAGTACTTCAGACCATTCTATGTATTACCCATTACCCTTACCCTACATCACACCCTTAAATCTATTCATACATAATCTTCCATTCTTTCACAGCCTTGTACATCAGGCATGTACAAGGCTTTTGCATGCTTCCATATGATCTCTATTATATTAGATACAAGCATAGATAGCATGGACATATTAGATCAGTGTACAATAAGTACAAATCCCATGTAGTATATAAAGGACATGAATTGAGCCAGCAAAGGACAGTCTTGTCCTCTTAGTGTTTCCTCAGCATCAAAGTTGTCAACTCATCCTTCTCTTCCCTCTCTCCTTCACCATTGAGCAGCCTAGAGCCTTTAGTGGTTCTGAGTTGTTTCACTCGACATGTGTTTGATAAGGGGTAAGATGTTTAGAAAAAGTCTTAAATATCTATATATTCTTCAAGTGATTCACCATTCACCATTTATACACATATAAGCATTTTTAGAAGGCTCTGGAAACCTCTGCAGTGTATTATGTTTGACTGTATTCTTGATGTGATTTACCTACTTTCTTTTTTGTATCTGAGATTGAATAAGAGGAAGGAATGGCCTTATAGGCTATTTATTTTTAACACAAAAAACCCATCTGAAAGGCCAAAATGCCCTTGGAAAAAAAAGTACTGCCTAAGGTACCTTCCCACCTAGTGGAAACCTGGGATATAGCCCATCCCAAAGTCATATTTTCCTGTCTTTCATAAAGACCTGGGCTAAAAATAGTTCATACAGATTATCCTGGGCTGCATTGACAGTATGGTAACTCATAAGGAATTGTATGGTACAGAACAAGTAAATCCAGAACCTCCCTGCTGTGCTGTGATAAATAAGTTATAACTGTGCCAGTGAAGCACAGAAACACTAATGCTCTCTCATGGGCAGGAGCACAATAACCTGATGTACTGCAGTCCATTTCACAGCTTTCTCACCTGGGGTTCTACCAGATAATAGTCTGAGATGGCAGTTAGCATTTGTGGAGGAGAGGACACCATTCTTGTAATTGATCTCACCAGCAAGTTGTCACTGCTAAATGCCATATTAAATGTCTGACTGGAAGTTCAATGAAATACTAATTCAAGAACCACAATGGTTTCCAGGATGGTAGAAATCTTGTCATGCAAAGCAAAAGGAACTTTCATGAACACTCAATGAGTTAGTATATTGGCCCACACCCTCTATATCTACCACAGGAGGGGTCAAGACTGTTGTGCTATTGGACTGTCTGTAGATAAGTGAGGCATCTTCATCAAAAACATTTCATAGTGCTTTGAGTTGAACAAATAAAACACCACCAAAAACAGCAGAATTAGTTCCAGGGAAATAAAAACCTTGAAAACTTGTTGAATTATTTTCTGAGGATATTTCATGTCTCTTCAAGTTACTAGTTGATATAGAAAATGAGGAAGGTATGGTGAAAAGGAATGCTGTCAAGTACAGTTCGATTTTCTTGCTGCAGACAAATAATGAATTGAGAATCTCTAAAGAGACTGTTTCAACCCTGGTGTGATTTGAATTCCTGAAAGGCATGTCATTAGCATCAGGCAGATTTTTATAGACCATCTTGGGATTCAGAAATGGTTGTGCAAGTATGTTCAGAAAGAACTGGTCACTAATGTCACAAGTAGGGTCAATTGAAAAATGCACTTAAGGGAATCTATCTAACTTAGTTGGGGCAGCACTAATCTCAGATATGTGGGAAATTATCAATGCAATTCATTATTATTGTAATGTAATAGGTGAAGTGAACACAACCACTGAATATATATCGAATTGGTTTATATGTATATAATACAAGAACCTGCAAATTTTCCTTGATCAGAAAAGTCAAATATGTATTATGAGTACAAATATTTGAATGAAACAGCATGGCTATCTTTGTCATTCAATAATTGCTTGTTTGAAGGATGTGCGATATCATTCATAGATTTAGTTAGTTATTGAGCTGTAGTAACACCAAGAAAGGATAAGACTGTCATGAAAGATTCAAAAGGTAAACTGTTGAAAGAATGAACCAGTTTGACATGAATGGAGTTGATATTAGCAGATCAACAATTCATTCAGGATGAATTGAGCTTTGCAGGTTTTAATATTCCAATTCTACCTCAAAGAGCTAGACCCGAATGCACTACATTAAATGGAATAATACCCTGGGAACCTATGCAATTACAAGAATGCATGAAATACAAGTAATCTGTTATGATTGGCCCTTTTTTTTTCTATCATGTTAATCCATTTTACATATGAATGGATATCAGTGCCAGTCTGAATGTTGTTTCTTTTCAGTGCTATCATTCTCATTCTATAACCTTTCATTGGCTTTTATGGCAACTGATTTTATATTTATCTCTTACACAATATGAGTGGAACTGAAAGGGTTTGCAGAGCAGAAAGAAATATTGTGACTTGAATTTGAGACCATTCTTCTGAAAAAATGAAGTCAAGAAAACTTGATGAAAGAGGCAGTTTCATCAAATGGTAATGATGATATCATTAAGACAGAATTGAACAATTAAACATTGTGAAAGACCTTGCAGGTTGATATCAGTACAGGTTCAGATAGCCTGAGTATCACTGGAAAATGCATACTGAGAAGCTTGAGACAAGAAATTACATCAAGCAACAAAACTGTCCCAATATTGAGTACATTCTAATTGTTGAGTCAATATTTCAAGAGCTATTGATTTGAGAATCTCAAGAGAAGATATGCATCTCATTGTCATTATGTACATCATAGCATCTATTGCCTTTAAATACATTCAGGGACTTGTATGTATCTGTATGTGATGTAATCTGAATCAGGTTGAGTCAGTATGACATCAGACGATCTGTTATGCTACTCCACATATTCAAAATAAGTGGGGCTGGATATAGGTTGATTCAACACATCAGTTGTTGAGCACAGAAAGCTCCAGACATATAATGTCATAGCTAAGTTATAAAGACTTCATCTGGACTTGTCATATGGTCAGTCCTTTTCAGAAGTGTAATCAGATTACACATTCATTAGTTGTGACTCATTACTGAGTCATGCTTAATGCTCAACCTGTTTCCTTAGTAACATGAATGATGTATTACCACTATGGTCTGCTTGTATTAACAGAGCACCAGACTAGTGTTAAATTCACAGAATCTCAACAATTGTGATAGATGATGATGTGTCACTGTTCACTTTCAGTGATTCAGTTGATAATGTAATTGAGCACTGGGTGCAATAGGGCAAACCTCTACCAGTAAGCTGCCCATAGTGTGTTTATCAATGGCCTTATAGCTCAGCAGTAGAGCTACTGGTATACATCCAGGAGGTCCTAGGTTCAAACCACAGCCTGGCCATCTTTTTCACTTGGTCATGACAAGTTGATAACTCCATTTCCAATAGACTGAACATGAATGCTTGAACAGACTCAATGATGACCTAGAGAAGGTCAAAAAGACATAGATTGATGTAGGTAGAGCTCTGTTAATGCTCTCTTACTGAGGTAACCTGTATGTCCTCAGTAAGTCACTGAGGACATAGTAAACTAGCTACTGTCTAATAGGTATGCTTATGAAGCTACCAAATTTGTCTATGTGAGATATTCAACAATGGACCTATCAAAATATATGATAAGGACAGTAGTGCCCAGTACTCAGCCAGAAGTCCAAGTAATCACAACTAAGGTGAAGGAAAGGGAAAAAAACTCATTAAATACTTTGTAACTGTGAGCACATAATAACTCGGGCAACTCCAGTCTGGAGTTCCATAAGTGAGGGTAAGTGACATGCATTAGAGATAGTTCAGAATGAAAAATGAATGGTGCATGTAAAGAAAAAGGGTTGTACAATTTGCAGAAAGTCATACAATGTGTTAGAAAGAATATGACATGTTGAGAAGGAAACTCCAGAATAGGTAAAGTCCAACTCCAAAGTGAATGAAGCAGAGGACACATGAATATGGACCAGAGCTTCTGTGAAGTTGTACCGGAGTTGCACTGGAGTCATACTTTGACAGGACCAGGTATCAACCTAAGAAGAAAAAGCACCCTACAACATGCAACATGCCAATCAGAGAACTGGTACAAAAACCAAACAACAGGACACAAAGTGGGCAGTATTAGAAATAACATTATCAACTTGTTTCAACCAAGTTAGGAAATTGACCAGGCTGGGTTTTTGAACACAGGGCCTCCTGAATATATACCGGTAACTCTGCTGCTAACTCCTAGAAGGCTGGTGGTGAGCATGGTGTGGGTGGTGTACTGGTAGGGGTTTGTGTAAAGATGTGTGCACAATGTGTATACCCACAAGTTGATATCATGGTGAAACAACTCAGAACCACTAAAGGCTCTAGATCGCTCAATAGTCAAGGGAATGAATGAGTCGACATCATTGATGCTGAGGAAACACCAAGAGGACAAGACTGTCCTTTGGTGGATTTTATTCAAGCCTTTATATACTACATGTGTGTTTGTATCTATGGTGTAATAATCTAACATGTCTGTGCTGCATGTGCATGTATTTAATGTAGCTATGATCATATGGAAGCATGCAACAGCCTTGTACATGCCTGATGTGCAAGGGTGTGGAAGAATGGAAGATCATACATTAATAGGTCTAAGGGTGTAGTAAAGGGTATGGGTCATGGGTAATGCATAGCATGGTCTAGGAGAGTCTGGAGTGCATATGATGTCATACTTCATGCATGGGTAGGGTTGTGGAATTATGCTTGGGGTTGGTACATTTGTATGACCGCATATAGGCTACCTTCAATGTTATGAAGTCTAGCATTGCATGCAGGGTTTCTAGGGTAATGGTAGTGCATGGGTGCGATGTGGGATGTTAGATCATAGATTATATGATTGTAACACATGGGTTCTATAGACATACTTTTCCATACATTTCATACTGTCATATTCCATCCCAACCCTGATTTCCATACCTCTGAACTCCCCTCCAATACCCTCTATATTAACTCTGACTCTGACATCATTATGTATCTCAGATCTCCTTCGAAGGACTCCATCCTCCCTATCATCAGACCTCTGATACTGGAACCCATTCCCCCATCAGACCTATTATGATTGGTCTGGATTTTGTTCCCTTTTATGCTTGCTCCATTTCTTAGCCCTATGAACCATTCTATGTTACTCCTACATTACATTCCACATTTCCTCATCCTATTTACATTGCCCCTCGGCACCCTATGATTCCCAACCACGACTGTACCTTTACATATGACCTCCTTCATTCTCCATTCCAGACTCCGATTCAATCTCGCAGTATATAGCTCCTGTAGTCCCCTCATGTATTCTTTAGCTTGAATATTGTTACATTGAGTTCTACTGGGTGAAGGACAAGCACAGCCTCTAAGGTGGGTCTAGAGTGAAGAGTTTGAGGAAAATGGGGCAAGCCATTCTATGAGGATGAATGTATGAGTTCAAGGTAAACAAGGTGTTCTCCTTCCTCTGTCTCAATGATTGAATGTTAAAGAGAATCAAGAACTCAGCAATCTAATGTCACTGAGAGACAAGGCATTTACTAAACATCATAGCCTCAATGGTGCTATGAAGTCTCACAAAGTCAAGGGTTTCCAGGTGAGAGACTAAGGACAAGGAATGATGTGTGAAGAAAAGACCAAGTGTATTGAGGTACATGAAGGGAAGGTGTAGCTTAGGAAATACATGTTGAGACATGAGTGTTTATATACATATGAGGTTAGTTCATGGTAGGTAAGGATAGAGTCACTGGTGAAGCAAGTAAAATCGCATGGAATGCAATGGAAACAGATGGTAAGTCATGATATTATAGTCAGCAACAAAAAGAAAAGAACATCTAAGTTGAGACTGGTACTCATGCATAAGTAAGATGGAAAACAAGGGCTAATCATAATAGTTCCAGTCAAAGCCTCTCTTGGATTTGCTCTCCCAGAGGCAAAGGTTGTTGGTCATCTTGATCTCAAAGCCCAGGAGAATAATTGAGCTACCCAGCAGACAATCTCTGCTCTTGTCTCAATTCAAGCATGCCAACAGTGGAAATAGGTGACTCAGCCTTTTTCTTCATGCTTGAATGCAGCAGTGATTGAGCTTGTGCACTGGTAAGTTCCAATTACCTTGGTCCATGCTGTCTCTGCCATCTTGTTGTTATTGGCAGCCTCCAATATCTCTGTACTCCAGCAGATACATGCATGTTTGTGCATATTCCCTGATGACTGTGCATCCTTAGTGTCCAGGTATTGACAGATGTGAGTGGCAGTGCATCCATGTCAAGCACATTCAAATTTGTGTGCAGTATGTTCACTATATTGCACAATCCTTGGTACTGGCCCAAAGAAAGCATAAATAGATGGAAGATGTTCAGTCCTCCATTATCTGTGCTGTGTGTCCCTCATGGTAAATATTCATTATCATTGTCAATATCAAATAAATGAATCAAGTTCCTCCTGCTGAGTTAGTGACTATTATACTTGCCTCAGATAAAGAATGAGCATAGCCCCTTAAAAAGAGTCTAGAATACTAAGGACAAAGAAGAGCAGAGAAAGCCACTCTACAAGAACAAAGAACAAGGGTTTGAGGTGAATAAGCCATTCTTCTTGCTTTATCTTGATGATCAAATGTCGAAGAAAACTGAGAACTCAGTGATCTGACATCACTGAGAGACAAGGGGTTCACTGAACATCACAGCCTCAAGAGTGCTATGAAGTCTCAGAGAGTCAAGGAATTCCTGATGATAAACTAAGGACTAGAAACAAGGGATGAGGCTAAGACCCAGTGTATTGAGTTACATGGAGGGAAGGTCTAGCCTAGGAAATACATGGTGAAATGAGTACAGTATATATAGGCATATGACAAGTTTATGATATGCTAGGAAGAAGTCACTGACTGAATAAATGGAATCACATAGAATGTGATGAAAATCAGACACATAGTCATGGTATCATAGTCAGCAAAAAGAACATCCAGATTGGGACTTGTATCCATGCATATGTAAAAGACACATGACAAGAGAAAAAGGGGGCAGATTGTAACATTACCCCCTTAGTATGTCTGAGACTGCATCAAAGATTTAAAAGTCAAGATAATGCCCACCTCTGGAGGATTCTGTCATGTTTTCCATTCCTTCTGTCATGTATTCTTTCTCATTATCAGACAGGAGATGATGGGGGGAAGCAGATGCCTCATCTGATGCAAGCAGGATGAGTTCCAGGGGTACAACTGATGCCACAGCATCTAAATGGAAAGCCTCTTGAGCTGCATGATAATGGTGGCGAGCTAAACAAGGGGGGGGTTGGTTGGTGCTGGTGAAAAGGGCAGCATATCTGGGCATGTCCAGAAGCAGTATGATGGCAGATGAGACAGATGTAATCAGGGCAGTTGATATACTGATGGCCCAGATGGTGGAAATGATGACAAGTCTTGTGGTAACAAGGATAAAATGAGAGGAGTGGGATGGCCTGATGGTTTTCAGTTCAGTGGGCTTCTGTGCATTTAATTATGTGGGGTTCCAGGGGTTATGAGGATGTGGAAGGAGTGTGAGGATGCTGGAACTCAGCTACTTCACATAGGTAATAATCTCTGTCTGTGAGGAACTCTTCCATTTCCATCTGATGCATCATCATGAGGAGAAGACCCCATATCTCATTCTGGATGTCTCCAAGATGTCAGCTGATATGGGCAGCACTGCAATTGGTAATGTCTGGAGTGAGAAGCTCTTCAGCCATGAGAAACAGGTGTTGGATCTGGAGATACCCTTGATAGAGGGTGTACAATGGGGATATGATGTCAGGGTGGAAGGCAATGACAGAGCAAAGACGGGTCAACCAACCTTTCAGCCATTGGGTCAAGATAGTCATCACTGGGGAGGTTACAGTGAAGATTGTGGGCAAAGGATGAAATGATGACAGAGTTGACTGGATGAGGAGAGGCAGCTGCAACAGCCAGTATGATGACTATAGAACAGAGAAGATTACAGTGTTCCCAAAGTGGGAATGGTGCCAGGTGGGCACATTTCTGAGCAACAGTTTTTGTGAGAGAGTTTTCGAACTGAAGATGGAGGAATGGAGTTTTTTATATCTATCTAAGGTGGCTTGTGAATGTTTGAAGTTCCATTCTTGCATCCAGCAGTCTTATGTACTGGAGTGTTTCAAAAATTTCTCTATCTTGTACTCTTCTTTACCCTCTACAAGTTCTGGTGGCAGTCTAGGGAAATTCTTTCCATAAACAGTATTTTCTCTATATATGAATAAAAGGGAGGTGTGGAACATGAAATGTATCTTCCATGCTTGTAGAAGGTGGAGTTGATATGTGATTGGAGACAATAGCTTCATGATCATGAAGGGTCCTTCCCATTTGGATGTGAATTTTGAGTTTGCTACAGAGCAACAGAGGTTTTTAGCTTTGAGCCAAACTTTATCTCCTTTGAAAAACAGAGTAAACAAATGTTTGTTTCTCAATGCCATAACTTGACATATGAGCTCATGGGCAGCAAGGGCTTCATCCCTTATTGCAGAGAGGGATTTTAGACAAAGATTGATGGTGGAGAGACAGGGAGGATTGTAGGCAGAGCATGGGGTTTATAGCCCATCATGAGATAAAATGGTGACTTGCTGGTGACATAGTGGGGGAAGTGGTTGTGTGCAAATTTGGCATGGGTAATCTTATCTGACCAGGAACCAAGGTTTGTGCCACAGAAGATCTGAAGATACATTTCAACTTCCTGGTTGACATGTTCAGTCTCACCATCTAACTGGAAATGATAAGCAGTGAACAGGAAAAGATTGTAGTTCAAAAGACAACCTAGCTCTTCAGTGAAGGAAGAGGCAAACTGTGGGCCTCAATCAGAGATGATCTTGTTGTCAAGACCAAAATGAAGAAGAACTTTGCAGAAAAAGAGGTTGCTATCCCCTTGGCAGTGATGGATTTCTCAGTGGGGCAGAGTATTACCCTCTTAGTAAACCCATGGTCAACCACAACCAACAGGGAAGCAAAGCCAGAGAAAGAGGGGAGATATGTGGTGAGATCACACAAGATCTGCCAGAATGAGCAGAAGCTCAAGAATTTCATTGGTGTGAGCAGGGGAATGGTGAAGTAAGTGTTTGCCTTATTCTGCTGGCATGCAGCCTTTGACATATTTCTGAATGAATTGGGCCAATCCTGGCCACCAGAATTCACCAGAGATGAGTTGGCAAGTTTTCAGATAGCTGGAGTGTCTGGTGGTCTCATGATTGTGGTGTGGGTGAGGACCTTGTGTATGAGGTCATCTGTGGAGAAAACATAGATATGTCCTTTGTAGGACAGAACTCAGTCAGTATAGGATCAATTAGAGAGAGGACAATGGAACACAGGGGGTACCTCTCCTTGTAGCACATGGAGAGCTTGGAGAACCAGGGGATTTGAGAATGAGAAGAAGGCAAGTTTGCCTGCAAGGAAGTTGATAAGGTTGACAAAGAGGAAATAAGGGAGCAGGGTCATACCAGCATTGTCTTCTTCATCTACAATGAGATCCAGACAGCAGGAGAGTGCATTGGGGATAGCAAGCTGGGAGCCAGAGACATGGACTATCTTTAGATTGAAGTTGGCGAGATCAAGAAGCCAGCACACTTGTCAGCAGTTCAAGTTCTGGGGCTGACAGAAGTACATCAGGTTTTTGTGATCTGTGAGTGCCTGGATGGAAAATGGGGAGCCCAAGAGGTAGTGCCTCCAGGCTTTCAAGGCTTGGATGATCATGAGATATTCACAATCATAAATGTTTTAGTTTCTCTCAGCAGGGGAGAATGACTGTAAGAGGTAGGAGCAGGAATGCCAGTCTTCATTGACATCAGTCTGAAGGAGGATTGCCCCAGTGGCAAACTTTGATGCATAAGTCATGATGGTAAAGGGTCAAGTGGTGTTGGGGAGATGGAGAACTGGCTGCAAGAGGAAAAGTGTCTTCAACTCATCAAAGAACCTTTGGCATGTGGAAGTTCAACTCCACACAAGGTTTTTCCTGGTCAGGTCTATGGGGGGGCATGCTACTGAGAAGTAGTTAGGGATGAATCACCAGTAAAAGTTGGCAAATCTAGGAAAGATTGGACATCTTTGACTTTCTCAGATGTACAGTGACTCCAAAAACTGTTGCAATAGTTTGCTACATTTAGAGTGTATGTAGTGTACTGGCTGTAATCATGGAGATGTCACTTAACATTGGTAAGATCAAATATAGTAAAGGCCCCTGGATATGTAACTGTTCATGTATCACACGATGTAGTCTGGTGGATTCGAAGATATGGCCATTACAAAACAGCAATACATTGCAATGGTTTTTTCACTTTAGTACTGATGCATATAATCTCCATTAAATGACATGATATAAGGCTTTATTTGATCATACAAACAAAGATCTACATATAATGATTGTGTCTGAGTTTAAATATATTCACACTTCTCTTTATTTGTAATCACTATTATCATATATTCTATCTTTACTACCCAGAAGAATATTGTTCTCTCTATGCTTGATACTGGTCACTCTGCTTGCTTCTACTGTTGTGTACTGCTCTACTATATCGAGACTTCGAAAAAATGAGCTTTTTGAGCTTTCAAAGTCTTGTGGAAGTCACCTACTCAAGCTTTTCCCTATTAATATTCAACATAATATGTCGGAAAAATCCTGGCAGCATTGGATGACATAATAATGCATTGGAATGGACATTCCAATTGTGGAAATTTTAAATGGGTAGCAAATGACTAAGAAAAGTTGCTAATGCTATTGCAATCATCATTGCCATACAACTGCGGTAACATTATGATGACTAATAATGAGTCCATCCCCCTACCGGTGTCGCCCTGGTCACTGCTGGTCGTCGCTGCAGCCATCCCATCCCATTGTGGTTGTAGTGGCCATCTCACCCTTGTTCCTGTCACCTCATGGTTGCTGTCTGGTCGCCATCGCTGCAGCCATCCTATCCCATTGTGGTTGTGGTCGTCATACTGTGTAGCCTCGTGGGTGTGATCTGGGTGCAATCATCATCGTGTTGCGATCCCTATGTCAGGTTGTTGTCATTGCTGCAGTCATGGTGGCCATCCCATCACCATGGCTGTCCCATTGTTGTCGTCACTGTGGCTGTCTCGTCCCATTGTGGTTGCAGTCATCATCATGTGCATTTTGGGTGTGTTGGGGTCACAATTGCAACCCCCATGCCATGTTGTCATCGTCAATGCAGTAGTCTTGTCTGGTTGTGGACATGCTCGTTGTCCAAGTTACGGCTCCTCCACCATGTCATGGTGGCCATCCCATCATCGTCGTGGTTGGGGTCACGTCATCATGCCTGTCACCATGTAGTCCCTGTCCAGTCATCACCGTCATCGATACAGCCTTCCTGTTGTGGTCACAGTTGCTGCCAGAGTTGCAGGACCCACACCAGGGCCTGATTGTGTCCTGTTGCATTGCCTTGTGGTTGCCATCCAGTCATCATAGCCATACCATCCAGTTGTGGTAGTGGTCGTGGCTGCCATCCCATCCTGTTGTTGACATTGTCAACACATTATGGTACGTCGTCATCGGTCAGCATTGCATCCAAGTCGCCAATATTACAGAGTGGTGGTTCAAGTTGAAAATTTCCTGTGGCGTCATGTGAGCTGTGACCTGTCACAAGAAAAAGTGCCAAGTCTCACGTATTAGGAATTGAAGGTAGACTTACCCAGTAGGCTATGCCTTAGTGTGTTGTAGTCTACTGTTGGCTGATTATAATCGACCCGCACCGAATTATAATGCTATTCCAATGTCATGATCATGATTGGTCATCTAATTCACATCACATGACAATATTGCCACATTGGAATGGCACCTTAGATTTTTCTGACATACTCTGCATTTAATTAGCTTTTATAAGGCCAATAATGCTATTTAGGATATCTAAACCATTTCTAATATCATCAGAAAATCCCTCTCTATCAACATAATCCTTCATTACATGGAAAGGTCTAGTATAAAGGATATGGTAATAAAAAAAACCTGTTCTATACTTGACAATTCTATCTGCTAACTCATCACTAAGCCCTTTTTCCGGCCCCAGTTGCATCCACCTAACACCATATGATTCATCTGAATCTCATATAACCATATAATCTCCTTCAAGTCCAGTTTTAATGCATATAAACAAAATTCAAGTGAGCTTTGTAATGTTTCATAGAAAGAAAAGGGCATTTCTTGATTACCACAGCATTTATACTAGACTTTTCTATGTCATGAAGGACTATGTTGATAGAGAGGGGTTTTCTGATGATATTAGAAATGGTTTAGATATCCTAAATGGCATTATTGGCCTTATAAAAGCTAATTAAATACAGAGTATGTTGAATATTAATAGGGAAAAGCTTGAGTAGGTTAAAGAGATGCAAAGATCTCTTTATCTCGTCCTCCGAGGTAGCGGACGGTCCTACCAGTCAAGGGACTGATAGGGAGAGGAAAGGTTATGGACCTTGGTGGAAGAACTCACCAAGGGTAAATGGAGT
>JBBPTO010000614.1:0-25762 GCA_038094155.1 Pulveroboletus cf. aberrans
AGCATGGACGCAGGACTGCGGTCAACAAAGGTTTGCGGTCAGGAATCGAAGTGTGGCGAAGGCATAGATAGTATCATTGTGATAGATATCCTGAAATGTGGGTCAGAACCTGGGCCTTTTCGTGGCGATTTTGCGCGTTGTGAACCGACAAGCCTGCGCTGATCGGGACATGCGCAAACGGAAACATGGGTGGAGCAACTGACCACACCACCTCAGAAGTTGGCCACAGAATGCTCTGCCCCTTGCGCATGGGGTTGCTCGAAGAACGCAACGAGTCCGTCTAGTCAATCGTTGGGGCGAATCAGTCATTTGATTCCAAAGTGCAGTGTATATCCGACTGGCATCAGGGGACCCATCGCGGTCGAACGCCTGCCAGCCGTAGAGACGTGAGCGAGCGCACGAAGACATCGTGTTGAATCTTCAGAAGAGAATGGCCCATGCATCATGACTAGGGCGGGGCGTGGAGCAATCCGAGCGAGTTCGGGTTTGACTTGCATGTGGGTTTCCAATTCCGCAATCTCCCAGGTGACTGCGTTCTTTATGTTCAAGTTTCCAATATTAGGTGGTCCCAGCTTCCAAGCTGCCAGGCACGACTTCCCACTGTCGCCGGTTGAGTAGCATGCTGCGGAACGCAGTGTGTCTCGCGCTCCAACTCTGACCAGTGTCAGAGACCTCTTCAGGACTAGGTCATATCCACAAGTCCTGCCCCATCGAGACTCTTCGCAGACTTCCAGGCTCAATTTATCCGCGAAGACACCTAGGTAGAACACGCGTTTTCCGTTCTTGTTTCATCCGATCGGGAAGGCAGTTCTGCTGTCCACACTATCAGTGGAACGACGTTTCTGTTTATCGTGAAACGGGCTAGCAAGATGACGCGATGCGTGTGTCCCCATACATAGCAAGGAAACCAAGTTTCCGCCCTGTCGACTCTGCCTTCCCATCTTAGGTGTGTTGCCCTCTTTGTCAAAAGATGGTCGTTTTATGTCCGTCAACGTGGTCAGGACTATCCGTTCACATGGCTATAACTACTTGAGGTCTTCAGTCGGAAGCCCGCAAGACTCACGAGGTGAATCTAACGGGTGGCCTCCTTTCATTGGGTGCCACTGTCTCTCACCGAGGTCATTTCCTGCATTCCTGCATCCTTGCATCCAAGTGTCGTCCATCTTATCGGTACACGCTCTGAGCCTCCTTGCGGTGGTGCTCACAGCCAGTACGTGCATTCCAACATTACGTACCTCCTCGCGCTCGATTCCTTAAATACTTCCACCGCCCAAGACTGCCTCTTACTTCCCTTCTTTGCTGACCTATGCATCAATCGATTCTAGGCGCACTCCCGCTCATGTCCTCTTATGCGTTCGCATACAGTCTCATTCGCGAACACGCTGGTTCAAGCTTCTTCAACGGATGGGATTTCTACGGGAATCTGGATAACTTGACTTGGGGTGCGTCGTTGAGGTGTCCTCTGGCTTCGACCGTTCTTATGTTCAAAGGCAACGTCACCTGGGTTAGCCAGCAAGTGGCCACGAGTCAGAATCTAGCCTACGTTACCGGCGATAATCACATCATCATCAAAGTAGACAATGTCACCAATGTGCCGCTCGGGCAGCTGCGCAATTCGGTACGGGCGATTTCCTCGTTTCTCGACATGGCGCGCCTATTTATGAACTTATAGGTACGCATAACGACACAAGATGCGTACGAGTTGGGTAGTCTGTGGATACTGGACCTCAATCACATTCCGTATGGGTGCTCGGTGAGTAAATGATCCAGCATTTCATCCCCCGAAACAGTTATCATATCGTACCTCGCTAGGTCTGGCCTGCATTCTGGAGCTTTGGTGTGTACTCCCATCCGCTCGTAGTTTTTGGCCTTTCGGCTTACTCGGGCTTTAGGAACCAACTGGCCCAACGGCGGCGAGATCGATATCATAGAAAACATAAACTTGGCCACCAACAATCAGATGGCCATTCATGGAACACAGGGATGCTACCATAGCGGCAATACGAACCAGCTGGGTACGACTGTGGCGACCGATTGTTCTCAAGGTTCGGGGTGTACTGTGGAAGAAACGTCTCCGAACAGCTACGCCGCCAACTTCACCGAGGCAGGAGGTGGTGTATTCGCCACGCAGTTTGACGTTTCTGGAATCTTGTGCGTGTCATTGTCCGACGTTCGGGTTGGTGCTAACGATCGCGTCACGTAAGTATGTGGTTTTGGAGCGTACGTTTCCTTCTTTTCTCATCCCCATAGGATGCTCGTTGATAACCAGATCAGCGACCAGACGTACCTTCTTCTATAGCTCAGGCTACTTCCACGTCTTCGATGGACACCTCCTCGTGGGGAACGCCACACGCTACGTTCTCATCCAGTGCATGCAACATTTCGGAATTCTTTTTGCCACAGAACCTCGTGTTGGATATCACGCTGTGCGGTGATTGGTGAGGTACATTTATGCATGACGAAACACGGGCGCTGACGAACTACACATCCTAGGGCGGGCGTGCCGTCAATATACAGTTCGCAATGCGCCAACCAAGGCTCTACAGGACTTTGTGTGAGTGTGATACCGTGATTACACGGATGGCGCGTGACGTAACATTGACAGTACAATGACAGCGTGGCTGGGGTCGGCAGTCCACGCTTTGATGAGGCATACTTCGACATTAACTACGTGCGCACATATACAACCGCGAGCGCCGCGTCCAGCGCAACGAGCACAGCGGTTGGCTCGTCGCCGTCGAGCGGCGTCTCAGGGGAGGCTAACATGGCTGCCGCTGTGATGCGCGGTGGAGATGGCTTGGCGGTGTCCCTGATGGCGGTGGCTTCGGTGTTCCTGGGGACATTGCTCACGATGTGGAGCGTGTGAGGATCCATAGGCACAACCGTGTCGTACATTGGTTTCGTTCGGACGCTGAACTGTGGGCTTTTTTTCATCTCTTCATTGGGGCGTCTCGTACCAGGTGGATGGACTGCGCGGAGTCGAACTTAATACACGATCTTTCGTCCTCGTACACCAGTGCCTCGAGTTTTTTTCTCTTTTCCGACTCTCTTTTGATTTGGTCGTGGCTAGTACTTACTGACAGTGGATCTGATCTTCCCCAGCGCTTCGCGCGTCATTACCCTAAGTTAGTTACTTCCTGGAGCATTTCGGATTCGCAAGGATGACAAGTTGCGGTGTGCAGCGACCATTTCGCTGTTCTTCGCTGACGCCTCGAAAAACAAGACAGGCCGAGCGCGGAGCAGTTCTTGCGCAATGGAGTGCTGAACGAGGAATGAGACCATTACGACGATTCTAACGATTAGTGTGACTCGGACTGTGTCCAGACTTGTTTCACCGGCTTATCTGCTATAGCGTTGATCTTCTACAACCTCGGTTTGTTTCATGGCTGAGAAGGCCGTTCATTCCGAGTCGTAATCCGACATAAACCCGCTATATTTGGTCACGAGTCTCGATCACCTGCACGTTTACAGGATCCTATTGTCTCCCGATGGCGACTTGTCGCATCTCATGATTATCCTCAGTTCTATCCCTGGTTTCAGGGTATATATGTCTGATGATCCCGTGTTCTCCGCTTCTTGTCGACGATGGCGACCGCGATGCAAGACCGGCCGGAGAAAATGAAGCCCGCAGAGATGGCGAGCGTCGACGAGGGGATGCTCCAACACGACAACCTGACCTTCCTCGCCCAGGCGGCCGCCACCGAGCACGCAGTGACGCCGCTTCAGGCGGTCCGCATCTACTGGCGTGCCTCTCTCTGGTGTCAGTTCGTGTGCATCGGCGCACTCTTGTGGGGATACGACGCGCAGGTGTGTGGCTGTATGCAATCTATCTCTTAGGCCGGGTCGGATGAGGATCCAATGACACAGGTGGGCGGTGGGTTGTTGAGCGTTCCCCAGTTTCGAGCCGACTTTGGATACACCCCGAACGGCGGCTCGCCCGTCCTGCCTGCGAGCTGGCAGAGCGCATTCAATAGCGTCAGCTCGATCGGGGGCATGTGTGGCGGTCTCTTGTTAGGCTGGATATCTGACAAGTTGGGGTGAGTGTCTCTTCGTTCCTCCATGTCGTAACCGTTGCACTTGCTCACCTTGAAACATGACAGGCGTCGTGGGGCCATCATGGTTGCATCCGTGGTGTCCATCATCGGCGTCTTGATCCAGTTTTTCACCCCCAGGCATGTCAACGGGATGCTCCTCGTCGGAAAGCTTATCAATGGGTTTGCCCTCGGTTCGTCGATTTGTCCATAGAGCGGATATTTGGGTTACTGAGTCACTTTAGGTATGTTCGTCTCGTGTGCGAGCGGTTATTGTGCGGAGGTTTCCCCACTCGCCCTGCGGGGGATCACGACGGGAGCTGTAAACCTTTGGATCGGTCGTGAGTTCAGTTCAGGCGTCTCTCGTACATTGGACGGCTAACATTTTCGTAGTTGGACAATTGTAAGCATTCACTGTCTTCCTTCATTTCCCTTTGGCCATGGACAATTCGTTGACAGCATGTCAAATGGTGTCATTCTGGGCACTGGAAACCGGACAGACATATACTCGTACAGGCTGCCCTTGTAAGTGATGAAACCTCGGTGTCTATCAACTTCGCTAAAACCATCTTCCTAGTGCCCTCCAATGGATATTCCCTCTCATGCTCCTGATTGGTCTGCCTTTTGCACCCGAGTCGCCATGGTGGCTCGTACGTAAAAAGCGGTATGATGACGCTGAGGATGTCCTTGTTCGTCTTGGCGGACCGATGATCGACGTGAAGCTCTGGAGGCAGCAGATACAAGAAACAATCGAGCTCGAGGATTCATTCGCTGCAACCTCGACATACATAGATTGCTTCAGGGGTGAGCCGCCTCAGGTCGCATGCATATCTAGTGCCCTTTGATCCGTGTTCCAGGCGAGAATCTCAATCGCACAGTCGTCGCCATGATGGTATTCGTGCTGCAGCAGTGCTCAGGTGGGCAACAGCGATCTATGTGCCCATTCCTATTAACCCAAGATTCCATTTTTAGGCGTGGTCTTTGTATTGGGGTTCAGCACTTATTTCTTCGAGCTTGCTGGGTTTGCGACGAGTAACGCCTTCAGTCTTGGTGTGGGATTGACCGCCATCGGGGTAGGTTCAGTGAGATACATACTATGAGTGATCCCACGTTCACGACCCTTCCCGCAAGATTGTCGGAAACCTGCTGAACTTTTACACCGTCAATCGTTATGGCCGACGTTTCATCTTCAACTGGGGTATGGCCGGCAGCACAATCATCTTGTTCTTGATCGGTTTCATCTGGATCGGCAACGAGCGCCAAGCTGCCAAATGGGCCGCATCAGCATTTGTAGGTCACTCGCTGGATCCCTAGTCGTATGCAAGTAGAACTCACCTTGGCACGTTCCTAGACGATGATCTATAGCTTTGTCTACCAAATCAGCATGTGAGCCTGTTTTGTTAGCCTCTTGAGGGATTCCTTACAGCGCCCAAAACGAACAGTGGACCGCTTGCATACGTTATCTTTGCTGAAGTCTCGTCTGCCAAACTTCGTTCAAAGACGGTGGGCATCGGGATATGGACAAATTCGCTTTGCGGTATGATCGCCAATATAGTCATTCCGTATCTGTGAGTGGCCCAAGCCTCAGTGGGATGCCATACTGATGCGCCACCCACCTAGCGTTAACCCAGACGAAGCAGATCTTAAAGGCTACGTCGGTTTCATCTTCGGTGGCCTCGCGTTGTTAGGCACCGTTTGGGCCTACTTCTTCATTCCGGAGACCAGAGGACGGACTGTGGATGAGTGCGTAGTGCCTCTCACTCGTCGCTGGTTCACACTGACTTATTGGCAGGCTCGACTTGATGTACGAAAAGCGAGTGCCGGCGAGGATGTTCGGGACGTACAGATTGTATGACGGGAGCATGGACAAGATATGATGGACGTGGGAGCAAATGGTGTATGCGTGAGTGCTGGCCGGACGATATTTTGAGGTCTAACCTTGGAGATCCGCGCGTCTGGAGATGCGTGACTTTGATGACTGAATGGCGAGTAAGACGAGAAATACACGATTTCATGTATTCTGCCGCATTGTAAACCTTTTCACCCTGTCTTTCTTGAGCTTTCGACCCCCGTGCTGGTGTGTTAGTTCACGCTATAGATCTGGCGGTTACAGTTCCCAGCTCCAATCCCGACTACGCTTCTAACTTTTCAAGGCCTGAGCCAGAACGCATGTCTGCGATTGCAAAGGCCTCGGAGCCAGGATGATGGTCCATTGGACCATCAAAGCCGTGTTCTATTTAAATTCTAGGTCTTACCTCGGTTACCTCGGACGCTGGAAAGGCATAATGCACGTCTGTATGTTCTGCACGCTTGAGTTCGTTTCTCCACAGTTGCTCGCAAGAAGTTGACTGTAAAAACGTCTCTTGCCTTCGTCCCCACGACTTGTCGCCACTTGCCCTTCCTTTTTTCCATGACTGCGGCCATTCCATAACTGGCGAGAAGACCAAGATGAAAGCGATTAAATATATAGAATACATAGATCACCCAATATTAATTAAACGTCGTCTCGGTCGTGGTCCTGGGTATACCAAAGACACTCGCGGTATCATCGTCACAACATCATCACATGTCGGCGGCCAAGCTCTACCCCTTTCCCCTTTCAAAAGTAGTCACCAATTCCAATCGTCGTCGTCAAAGGACGACACCCCGTCCAAACGGGCCCTGGAATCGGGAACGGTCGATGACACCCTCCCACCTCTCACTCGGACCGTCTGATCTTGATCTTGCCCATGTCCTTCGTCGTCGTCGTCGAGGCCGTCGTCCGCCAACCAGTCCTTCATCGCCGTCGTCGACATCACGTCACCGTTCCGATCCGGTCCAGATCCAGAACGCGGTTGACGTTGGCGCCGTGATTGAGCGTGCGTCTGGACCTGAAATCGCGCCTGCGACTGCGAAGACACGCGCGTCGGGGACAAAGTGGGCAGCGGTGCAGGCGTCGTCGCCGTGGGTCCTGGGGTCAGCGCCGAGAGGAGTGCGTCTCCGACGCCGACCAAGATCGACGAGGCGCGTTTCTGACTTCTCGCGAACCTGTCGGGAAGGGTGAGATGAGAGAGGCGTTGCGGGGAGGGGACGGACGTACGCGTGTCCGTTGTGCGTCGACAGTCCGCTCAGGCTGAGTCGTTTGCCTACGTTGTCCATCCAGGCTGACATGGGCGGGGGCGATCCCACCGGCGAACGTGAGGGCGATTTGTTCTCGACGAATCGTGCAGTGGCGGGAGCGGGTCTGGACGGGACGGAAACGGTGCTCGAGAGGGCACTGGGGACCAACGTAGGACTGGGCGCGAGCACAAACGACGGTCCTGTGTCCGAGTAGGCCGAGTCCAGTGTAGGCGAGATGGACAGCGCGCCAGGGGACATGGGCGCCGTCGAGTACGTACGTGAGGCGCGTTTGTGCAATCGCCGATTATGGACGCTGCCCCCACGGGCAACCGAAGCGGCCGTCACGATCGTCTCCTCCCCCCGGTGATTCTTACCATCTGGAGGGATGCCTTCTCGGATCGAGGACATGGAGCTTCCGCTGCGAGTGTGTCGTGCATGGACGGCGAGGGGATCGAGTTTCGGTTTTGGCCTGGCCTTGAAGGAGGACGAATCTCGTCCCCCGTCGCCAGATTCGAGCTCGTGAGTGGCTCCACCGAAGTCGGTGAACCCGGCGGCGATGATCCGGACACCTTCCTTGAGCCCATCAAGTGCGACGCCTCCCAGGCCGGCGGACATTGCGGTGGTGGTGCTCGCGTTCGCGAGTGGTGAGCCCGCGGGGGGATCATGACCACGATGGACGATGCGCTCCCATTTGCGTTTGACTGTGAAAGTGAGTGCCGCGAAGCAAGGAAAGAGATGGAACGCACGTTCTGCCAGCTCTTTCTCGTGTGCGGTGAGTTGATCACGGAGTTCGAGACATTTGCGCTCTTTTTGTGCGATGAAGTGCAGGAGATCAGCGTGTCTGATCCGGGACAGACGGGAACGGTTTCATGAGGAAAGTGCATGAACGAGGCACGACCGGTATGGGTTGCATGACAATAAATGAAACGTGAGGATCAGCGTGACGGTACGTGTATGGATGAGAGCGGTAAGACTACGGAGTAGATTTTGGCGCCTCACGGCACGTGTCCCGCGGATAGATCGAAACGATGGCCGGACAAAGAAGCCACACTCACTTTTCGACCAATGTCAGTGCTTCTCGTTCCCTTGCGCCAGGCCCGTCCGAAGAACCCATGCTGTCGCACATTGAAGAGGGGCGCGAGCTCAGCACGAGACTCGACCTCTGGGACACGTTTTCCTTGCCGTTGACCACGACAGGCTCCCCATCCACGCCAGACGACGGCGTCCTGCTCGACGGGGGCCGGTGGCCCCACGGGGAGGGCGAGGAAGGGGTGTAATAGGCAATCGAGGACTGCCTTCGCTGGGTAGTGACTATGCTCGCGATCGACTTTCTTTTCGTGCTGGGAGCGTCCGGGTTCTTGGTCGCTGTTCTAGAGGGAGAAATGCTCCGCGACCGTTGTACATGTCCGTCAGAAGTTGTCGTGTCGCTGGTTAGCGGGCCTGGGCGTATGCGAGACGAGATGAGCGGTGCTGGCTCTGTGAAAGCCATGTCAAACCTGAGAACAAGGGAGACTCAAGACCACCACTGGCGTTGCGGTGGCGATCGTCGCAGTGGAGACCGTCAACTCCCACCGAAACAATCCGCCGTCAGGGGACGTCGCTTCAGACGGGCATGAGACAAAACAAGGTCGACTCGGTCTATATTCCACAAAAAGGCACTACTACAACAGGCTCAATGTGATGACCCTCCGCCCTCCTTCTCGGCCTCTGCAATAAAGTTCTTGATGCTGTTCATCCTACGTGTCAGAGGACGTCGTGCAGAGTGGTCCAAATAGTCTAAATAGCTACACTTACAATTCTTCCTCCTCGCTGCAAGTTCGTCAGTCTCGTGTCCATGACCGGGAACGGGCTCGGCGTACCTGGATCCGGCCTTGATGGGCACAGCGTCCTTGACCCGCTCTGCTAGAGGCTTGCTGGCAGCCACGGAATCCTTCTTTCCGCCCTTCAAGGCGAACACGGCTGCGCCGACGGTGAAGAGCGTACCGAGGGTGAGGTACTCATTTTTAATGCTGCGGCCAAAGATGACGCTGTCCACGGGGCTGGTCAGCGAGTCGTCGTGGGACGAGACGAAGAGACACACTAGGACATGGCGAGGCGGATAATGAAGGTCGGAAACACGTCCAGCCGGAGACAACCGTGCGACCCCCAAACGACCCCTCATGTTGTCCACCGTCCACCGTGGAGCTGCATTCGAGCTACGCGCTCTCCAGCTATTGCAGACTCACCTTTCCATGTCACTTCGACGCGTCGGTGGCAGGTCTGACGGCGGCGTCGACCTCGTCGGGTGGTGGTGGCTCCCTTTTGCGACCGATCACTGTACAGGAGCGTTGCCAGACCCAGACGGGCTGCTGAGAAGGCGACTACGCGTCATCGCTCAGTGCAAGGCCGAAAAGAAAAAATTCAGTCCCAAGTACGTCCGGGAGATGGAGGGCGTGTGGCATCTGCGATCCAGGTCTTCCACACCGCTCACTGAGCCCGTCGCCCCAGATGTGTACCCCACCGTCGCTCTCCTTCTCTCAGAGAGCTCCTTCTCGCGCTCGACTTTGCTGCATGCATACCGGTCAAACGTCCCTTTTCTCCTCATTCACCTCCCTCACCCGCCGGAATCCGGTGCTACCGACGCAGAACTAGGAACGGTCTGTCCCAACCCAAGCCTTACTCGCCTCGTCATGCCACTGTCATTCTGTTGGGAACGGAATTCTTCCACCGATTCTTCGACCACTATTACCAGCAGACCAGGTCTTTGGTGGCAAGGTCGTAAGCTCGGCAGTTGGACCCCCGATTTTCCGGACTCGGATATGGCTTGATGTATAGTTCAAGGTGAGCTTATCTACTTGTGGAGTTGATCGCTGGTCATCCGCTGACACGCGAGCAAGGAGAATAGTCCGATACGCAGGACGGGTTCGTTTTGCGTCTGTTTTTTACATGCTTTCGTTGAATGCGCGGGGAAAGTGCAGCTTGTCCAAATCGTTCGTCTGAAACACCTCGCATGATCCATGCCTCCGCACTCACAGAACGGTACAGTCACATACGGATAGTCCGCCATCCAATATCCTCGCACGTTGGCGCAAAGTGCGAACATTACTTTAGGATAAAGTGCAAGCATAAGACAAAACTTATGTTCATGGCTTGGATATGCAATTACTTGTCTCTGGCTTCCCCGAACACCTGGAACGTCTCGAGAGGATTCCCGATAGCTACGCCAGTCATGTCATACTGACGGGGTTGCATCCTGCGTTTTGCAGGAAAGGCCTTTCAAAGAACCGTGACGCTGGTGGATATGTAATCCACCGGGTTCACCTGGAGGTGGTGGTCGTGTACCTTAGCATTAACGTTGGCAGGACTACCAAATGAGCACCCTCTTTTTGTTATTAAACGGTTCAATTGACCACATGGTACTTTTATATTGCCTCTGTTAACACTTACTAATTGGTCTGTGGTCAGGCGAGGTGCCGAGACGTGAAGCCGGCAAAGCAGGGTGGCATCCTCGGATAGTAGGGGGCGCGACCCGCAGAAACTTGGGTACAGTACAGGTTTAAACTCGACTGATAAGAACTTCGTGGTTCGAATGGGTAGCCAGGTCCATCAGGTCGAAACAAGCCAGTTTGACCTCGGTCGCGGTCGTCGTTGAGCAAGTTCTCACACAGACGTGCTGAGTGGTCAGACTTATCAATTCAATACATGGGAATGGTGTTCAAGACGGCTCGCCGGGGCCGGGTGGAAGACGGCGTGCGTGATTAGGTGGTCGTCCGGACTTGGAGGTAAAGGTCTTTTGAACACTAACTTCAACAAATCACGAAGCGCTCAACTTGCCGTACTTCAGTGACGGTGGACGGATGGTTTTTGGAGAGCCGTCACCGGCTCAGAACTGAACAGGCCGCTTCGAAGCTGTTGACTCGAGGTCCGCCGAACGACGAAAAGGGGGTTATACAAGCATGGGGTCTATCACGTGATCATTCCGCGCGGAAGCGCGTAGCACCATATTGCTTCGAGGTAAGACAAATAAAATTTCAATTGACCAACAGAGCTAATTTAGCAGGAGTGAATCGCAGTACTATGACTAGAGGGCGACCAAATCGCACCCCGGAATGGATTCGGCCAAGACTTGAGGCCCCAGAATGCCACTGGCGGATAGAAGGCGTTACCCGCGGCCTAATCCGTTCTTTACCTCGAGCCGCTGATACCGCGGACGTGGCTCTAGAATGATTCAAATCCCGATTGTTTTCCGCGAGGGGTCAAGCGGCCATGGCTCCTCCGGAATCGAGATAGGGGTGATCTCGACCACTGAGTAAGCAATGATCGAGGGAGCCCCCCACTGAATGCGAAGAGGGGCTTTCATGACGAGGCTCCACCATTCAGTCATAGTGGCTTATACACTTGTCATGGTATAAGAAGGCGGCGGTTTGACAGGGGACTTCACGATCCCCCTCAGCTCGTTGCCTACATCTATCCGCTCAGGCATCCGCTGAACATGATTCCCTCCACCCTCTTCACCATCGTTCTGGCCGCCTTGTCGACTGTCTGCACCGTCAATGGTGCCATCGTGCAGCGGGAAGGTACATTTGTGAGTGACTAGTTTGCGGTGTTGACGAGCTTTGCTGAAATTGCCGCGCACGTAGACATTGCTAACCTCTTCTACGGGTCAGACGCAGGGTCAGACGCAGTCGACAACAGCCACGCAGTCGACTGCTCCGACCACCAGTGCCACCACGCGGCCCACCACCACATCGTCTGCTAGCACGACACCTGTAACGTCGAGTGCCCCTGTTACGACGTCCGCGACTACTACTCAGACGACCAGCTCGGGAACAGTGGTAGTACCGCCAACGAAAACGACTGCCACTCAGTCGAGCGCCACTACCAGCGCCGCGCCTCCTGTCACTACCGCGACAACCACTTCGCCGTCGCCTGTTATCACCGCTGGGATTGCGAATTGTGACGGGGTTCAACAGTGGCAATCGGCCTTTGCAGTAAGCGTCTTGTATCACGCCATTTACTCGATGCTGAGTTTCCCTACAGTACTCTGCGGGCGATCGAGTGATCTTCAACAATCAGTTGTTCACTGCGAAGCAGTGGACGTACAACAACGCCCCCCCTTCGCACGCCGATCAGTGGACTGCTGGTGGCGTGTGCTCTCAGCCGATCCGCAACCAGGCCAACTGTAACGGTGTCGCTGCATGGGACAAGACCGTTGCGTATACCGGTGGTAGTAAGGTTACCTTCAACGGTCACCTATGGTCTGCAGTGCAATGGACGGAGTCCAACTCCCCAGGAGATCTCTCAGGTTCGTGGCAGGATCTAGGCGCCTGTGCTTGAATCATGGCCGTTTCGGGAGCGAACTAGCTGTTTTCTTCGCTCATTTTTCTCTTCTTCGCACTTGGACTCTTTGATTAGCGGTGCGCTCTTATATACACGCCGACTTGCATTTGTAACGCGATCCATCGGACGCTATTCATCGTATTTAGCGACTTTATAGGACACTTTTGCACCGACACATGTGGTTGCGACTGTGAGACCCCGGAGGTGAACCCGCAAACGTCGTTCTTATTGTTCTAACTTCCGAGTCGATTCCTTGACCTTTCCCGAAATATGCTATTCATCCTTCCGTGTTCAGGAACAATGATCGCCGCCGATGGTAATTAGAAACGCTGCGGGAGTTCATAGGAGTTCGGCAAATAGCGCGCGGCGGTGTGCGGGGGCTCGTGCCCACTGCTTATTAGCCGTAAGTTTCGCCTGGCTGTGCTAGTGTTCGAAAGACAAGGAACCCAGACCGGCTACGGGTATCTTCAGTGAACGGGGAAACGTTGTCTACGAACACGTATTTATTCGAGCTCGCAGTGTCGCATCGGGGCGCCTGCTACGCCGCATTCGAGGCAGAATCCGAGTCGAGGTTGCGCCGGGCCCCAGCTGCACGTTATCTCAGGGTCCTTCTAGCACTTGGCTGTTTGTGGCTGGGACGACGCCATCCAGCCAGCAGGTACACGAGGACACTTTTCCCAGTCATTCCACTTGGCCGCAGTCGTGAGTGCCTTCCAATCGTATTTATGTCCGATCGATGCACATCCAAACAGCCATATCCTTTGACAGTGTTCCCCGCACCTCGCATGCCCCTCGATGACCTCACAGACCGTCCAGGGATGGCACCCGAACCCGCAGCTGATGCATCCCCCTCCTCAAGCCCCGCCGCCCCAGGGATGGACAGGGAGCTGGCCTCCTGGCGGTAATGTTGCCTTTCCGCCAGGCTATCCAGGGCCGCCCCCCATGCCAGGAGGCGCGGTGGCACATTCGCGCTGGAACTCCGGTTACTGGCAGTACAACCCGCATGCCGCGATGCAGAACTCGCACCAACCGTGGGCGCCCGGCGTGGGGTGGTTTCCGTCCAACTTCAATCCGTACAAGCGGGTGCCGAAACCCCCGTCGCCCAGTTATTGGAATACGAAGCTGACAGACAATGGATTGGGCCTTGAAAACATGGTTCCAAGGTGCGTTTTACGTGTTGACCGCGCGGACGTTGGTTTCGTGCGGCGTTCTATGGATCGAGGGAGTTGACGAAGGTCGTATTCTTCTTTTGGTTACAGGAAGGAACGGCAAGAGCATGACGACAATGAACCACACACGCCTTGGATATGGAATCCACCGAGTTTACTCGAAAGTGGGGATCGCGCGACCCCTACGAAAGACTTTAACCCCCGCAGGACCGGATCAGTGGACAACAGCATCCACAGCGCATCGACCCCCACGCGAGAGCATAGTCAGAGCACTAGAGGGTCGTCACAGGACAGTTTAAGCGCCCAAGCGCGCAACCAGACGCCTGACAGGCGATCCTCTAGATCCAACCACACGTTCAGTGCCCAAGATAACAACGTCACCCCCACCGGACCACCGAGACACAATTCTGAACCATCCGATGTCAGATCTAGCCAGAGTGGGAGTGGCTTCGCTGGCCCGTCCACGTCGAGTCAACGTACCGACTCTTGGCCCAATAGGTCCCGTTCGCAGCCTCCCGTTGCGAATGAGGTGCCGCCTTATCCAGCGCCGACGCCGACAATCAACAATAACCGTCCTGCTTCGGCGCAACAACCATTACTCACTCAGGAACCCGAGTCGTTCACGTCCGGAGGCGAACTTCGGCCGACATTCTCGGCCAACATTATTCGCGTGCCAACCCACTACCAACAAGCGCGTCGTAGCACTGACGAACTTCCATCCAATTACCACTCCCGTTCGCCGTCGTCCACGGGCCATTCGTCGACTCCTTCACGTACAGAACCACTGATAAGACAGTCTTCGCTGCCCAGTGCGTCTGCGTCCACTCGCGATGTTTACACATCATTCTCAGAGGACATGTCCAATTCGTTGGTATCGGGCACTTCCTCTCGGCCCCGGTCCTCGGGTGCGATCACCAACTCGTTGTCGCGTAGCCGCACCGAACCAGCGATCGCCAACCTGACGACGATCCAAGAAGCCATTCCTTCGTCTGGCCAGTCTAGCGGTGAACTGTATCTGCTCCCGCTACGCGATCCGGCCAGTACGAACACCTCTGCGGACTCTTCGCCGAACCCGTCGCCTCGGCACAGAGATCGACGAACGTCACCATACGCGAATGCGAGTCGGTCCCGGTCACCCGAGCCGTCCCCGCCGACGTCCTACTACGATCGCCGACCGTCGCCGTATGCGAACCGGCACGTGCACACATACCCACTCGTCCATCCCCACTCGCACTCCCATTCTCGCGCAGTCCAGCCTCGTTCGCACTCGCCGTCGCCGTTGGCCTCACCTTCGCACACGCGCGATCCGTATACTCAAGGGTCGACGCAAGCACAACCCCCACTCTCGGGAGGTAGACGGGACAACCCGCTCCCGGCGCCCCCTGTGGACCGCACGCAGCACCTGGACGGCTCATGGCCGCCCCCCCAAGAACCTTCCCCGTCGCACCACAAACACAAGGTGCGCGTCGGGTTTTGGAACCGGCGCGGTGACCACCTGACGCCGGGCGGGTACGTCGTATACGCGCCGCACGACCGGACGCACCCCGATGAGCTGCGGGAGTATCCGGACGAGCGCGAGGGTTATCGGGATTCGTTCGGGACGTTTGCACCCTGGGTGGAGCGACCCGAGTTGCCCGAGTCGCTCCCTTCGCGCGGAAGACCTCCTGCGAAGCCTTACGAGAGCGTCAGTTTTTTTTTCCCTTTCGTTCGTTCGTTCGTTCTTGCGGATGCTGACGTGCGTCTCTAGTTCGTGGTGTATTCGTATACCCAGTGATGTGCGCGTGCACGCTGGAAGCATTCGTGTATATTTATTCGAACGTCATCTATCTATGCAAAAGTTTTGGATACAGTTTGGAAGGAGACAGGAACGATTTCACGAGGAATTTATAACCAAGTACTATTAATATGTACCAGGCCGGCGGATATGGAGCCCGCGCGGTTTGTTTGAAAGTGGGGATCGTGTGGCACCTGCAAAAGACATTTACAACCTGACCAAGTTGGTATCGGTGGAGAATAGTATTTAAAGTAGATGCGGGAGCATTTCCAAGTTACCAAAAAGACTAGTTGATTTTTAGGTGATGGGTTTGAAGTTTCGCCGTCCGCATTGCGAGGGGGTGAAATGGGTGGAAGTACACCTACTGGAAACTTGAAACTGAGGCTGATTCACGATCTGTCCACCAATGCGTGCGGCGAAAAGTCCGGTATCTGTGATCTCTCTAACGAGACTCCCCCCGACATCCGTAGTGCTGAAGCACAGTTGTCAACGTTGATTCCGACAAATCTAAATTCAAACAACAGCAAGATGCATGCTTCCTGTTGGTTGACAAGACCTGGAGACGAATACAGCACAGTAAAAGTAATCTATGGCATGTCAGAGATCTCAGGTTCTCGAGAGGTAACGAAAAAGAAAAAGAAAAAGAAAAAGAAAAAGAAAAAGAAAAACATAAGTATAACCCATAAATAAGTATCGCAGACATTCCTACATCAACAGAATTACAACATCGAACTCGTACAACACGCAACGAAGGTAAGCAAAGAACCAAGCATGAGTGATAGGACACATACAACGATACGCAACAAGACATGACGGATCACACGTCATAGTCCGATCCCCCCATGCTTCACCCGCATGTGTTCGTAGATCCCTTGGCCCCTGGGGAATGTCGCCAGACACTCCCAACAGCTGTGCGTTTGACATCGCGTGCACGTCATGTGGTTGCACCCCTCGCTCCGCTCTATCGGCGCCTTGCATCCCGGGCAACTCTTCACGTCGTGACCCGACGCCCACGCTTTGAACAGCTTGTCCTCGGCCACGTCCCGCTCTTCGCATGTCATCTCATCGTGATATTCAATCCGGCACGCGGGGCATATCCGCACGAGACACGACGGACACTGCAGCACTGCGTTCGGGGGCGCGGCTCTATAGACTTGAGTACAGTCTGGGGTTGGACAGTGATGAAACTCGTCCGGCCGGCTGTGCACATATGTCCAGAACGCGGCCTCGACGACGGCCTCGAAGTCCGCCGCCGACAACAATTTGCGTGATAACCCAAGGGGAATGTATTGTGTGCACGTCGCGTCGTTCCCCAGACACTGGAGCGGGAAAGTCCGGTTGTCCACCGACGACGTCAGGTAGCCCGTCAGACACGTGCGACACCACCGATGACCGCACGCGAGGGACACAGGGACGACAGCTTCCCCAAAGCAAACGGGACAGATGGCGTCCGAGGGGGGTGGAGCCGCATCGCCCTGCCGGTTCTGTACCTCCTGCACAACATCGCACGCCGTCCGGAACGCGTGGTCATTGCCCCGCACGACCAGCACTCGTTCCGCCAAGTCCAGGATGCAGTTCTCTGGACCGAGGAGCCCTTGGAGCGTGGTGAGCTCAGCGCTGCAAAAGAGGCTGAGCAGCTTGCCCGACAACGGGATCTTCCAAAATTGCTGCGCCTTGAGTTCCTGCACTTTCCGAACGATTTCTTGACGAGCACGATGCCGCATGACCATGGGGCCCCACAACGATACAACCCGCCTGTTCCTCTGCACCTGTATCTCGATCCCGGGATACTGAGCTTGCACCTGCGTTATGTAGGCGTGACCGGCTTGGGCGATGAGGAAGTCGTCCCACACGGGCTTCTTGTCGAATGTGACCGTGTCTCCATGTAACAGTTGCTCGAACTCGTACTTAAGGCTGCTCAACAGCTCTGGCTGCTCGCTTGACAGCCGGATGTACACGGGAGTGTCATCATCCGCATTTTCCTTGATCTTCTCGCTAATGGAGACGGAGGGGCCGTATCTTTGTTGCCACGATCCACGTAGCCACCCAATTTCCTCGCGCATCTTTTTGTAGCTGGCCCCGCTTAACACATGTGACAGATTGACGATGTGGCGGCAGCTGATCATCGCGCGACCTATGACGGTGGGGCGTCGATGATCGAGGTCTTCTTGAGCAGCACGCGCCTCGGCGGGTGATGTAAAACGACACCACGCTTT
This sequence comes from Pulveroboletus cf. aberrans, assembly GCA_038094155.1. Taxonomy (NCBI): domain Eukaryota; kingdom Fungi; phylum Basidiomycota; class Agaricomycetes; order Boletales; family Boletaceae; genus Pulveroboletus; species Pulveroboletus cf. aberrans. Next base: position 17,609 of record JBBPTO010000614.1, read on the forward strand.
AACCAGACCGTTCTTGAAGGGTGGAGGGAGCAGGTCGAATTCAGCGATGGTACCGTATTCTTCCAATCGCGAGCGGATAGATTTGACAGCGTTGTCGAGGGACTTGTAGTTTGGACGCCCTAGCATGACTGTATTTGACTTTGCAAGCTTGCGCAGGCTCCCTTCGTTGACGCTTGCGGGGAGGTGCTTGAAGATGACGTTGTATGCGCCAACACAGGGCAGGCCTTCGTACAATTGCGCTGTCACGACTGAGTACTCCATCGGGAAGCCATGCCAAGAGTCGATGGCTACCCTAGCCTCCTTCAGGGTCTCGTACCCAGCGTAGCCAACTCGCGATGGGCATTGCCATATGAGCTGCACATTCGTGTCCGTCACGACCGTGCTTCCACCGATCGAATTGTTAATTGCTACTTTGGCGTTGATCGTTCTGCCCGCGAACTCGGCGTTGTTCAGTTCCGTGACAGCCTTAATGGCGTCCGCCGCAGAAGTGAATTGAATCTTGGCGGTTATCGCCTTTGCTGACGACTCGGGAAGATGGGCGCTCTCGACGTTGTATGGGGAGAGCAATTCATTCAGTTGGGGTGAAGTGACTGTGCTGGAAACGTTTCCTAGATGGACCCAGCGGCTCTCAAAGCCCGTCATCACGTCTCGAACCTCGAATCCTTGGTCGAGCCGTACTTTGATGTGGTCAGAAATCGTGGTGGAGTACCACAATTCAGGTCTTGGTGGTGGCTCCGCGTTCCTGCTTGGTGGGTCATACATTCGGGGCATCAAGTCGATTTGTTGATTGCGTATGCGATGAAGAGTTTTGGACGTGCCAGACGAGCGTGATAGGGTCATAAGCGACGGTGACGGTTCCGCAGGCCAATTCCCATCCTGGAAGAACGTGCTCGAGAAGTGGTTCGGTTCAAATCGCAGTGCGCTTACCTGATCCGGTGGTTCATGGCTAAACCTGCAGGGAGTTCTGTAGCATGGGAGACCAAATACCCTGTTCCTACAGACATACGGGGGTATAAAACGAAATTGCCTTTCTGAAAGCTTGCTCGAGGGGCTGGTGTCAACAGACTGGCGGATACCTGGCGTCAGAACCGTGCACCGAGATCGAGCAAGCGACATACTGTATAAGACGTCTCACTACTGAATTGAACAGAGGAATTCCCTGACAAGTCCTCGGACAGTGAACTCGACGAAGTCGTCGGCGAACGGGGGACCTCTTGAGTATTTTTGTTAGAGGGTAACTTCACGGTCCCAGAAGGCATCCCCGAAGGGGGTGGAGAAAGGGCTCTGCTAGTCACTTCGGGACCATCGTCACGCTCGATGTTGGTGCCTTCAGCTGCCAGACTGGGGCGGTGATCGCTATCCATGAGTCGCTAAACAAGCAAGAGTTGATGAATAACAGTGGATCTCAAAGGTAAAGAAGAATAACACACCTTCAATCCACGACCCCGCCCATGATCACGACCGCGATGGCCACCTCTTCCACGCACACTCGGCTTTGACAGACCAGGTGGGGCCGGCAAGCTCATGTTGACGTCGGATTTTTGAGGTGGATCAACCAGGGCGGTAGCATCCGTCGGAGGGCGCGAGGCGACCTCAGGTATGTGTGACTTCGAGGGCACCACGCTCGTATCCATCGGTGCGGGTGACACCTCTATCGCCCCAACAGACGGCTCTTGCCTACTCCTCGTGCGCCGCGTCATGATCGATGACGACATCTGCTAGACATCAGCCCGCAGCACTTGCAACTTTGACTCGAGGCGCACCGCGTTCTTTCGTTCCCCAGCGCATTGAATCGGTGGAGACGGCACGTCTGACGAAGGTGGAGTCTGTGGTTGAGGTTGAGGGGTGTTTTTCTTCGGTGGGATAGGAGTACAAACAGGCTGAACGAATCAAGTAGCAAAGGGTCTCAACGATCAAGATGCACAGCGCTCACCTGACATTGGGACATTGGGACGACTGCATCAGAACAGGCGGAGACAATATTTGACTTTCGTAACGCCCCAAATACTTCCTGCCTCAGCTGCGCATTGAGGTACGCATTTTTGTGATCGAAACGTGGCTCCATTCGGACGAGACAGGGGTCGATAGGCCTCCCATGAGTCGGTCTACTTCGGGCACTCAGTCAGATTACCTTGGAGCGAGAATAAACCCCAAAAGTGACTCACCTCGACGGTGGGGGACATACCCCCATCGGCGCTCCTCTCGATCCATATGGCGGACGCTGCAACCGAGGGGGCAAGTTGAAGGGACGCTGGCCCTCTCGACAGTCTCCCTGGACATTACCCCTTCCCCAACCCTAGCGACAGTAGTCGAGTGGCGTGAGCCGAACGACATTTTGAAACGAGTGGCGCTCAAAGAAACGTACCTCTGTAAACCCTCCTTGCTTGTACATGTTCTGCCCGCTTCGGCGAGGGTCGCATGGCATCACGGTCTGTCGTCGTGGATCGTACAGCGAATCGGCCTGTTGTTGTGGTTTGACCGTGGAGTCTCGAATTGCGCCTTTTCGGGCCCGCTGCGGGAACATGGCGCCCTGTTGAAGTTCTGGATCAAGCGAATCGAGCACGCTGAATGCGTTGGAACAAAACATCGTGCGCAGCGCTGAGAGAACGGGGAGAAATTTGGGGGCGCTCAACCTTTGTCGATGGAGCAATCGACCCCAAACGGGAGGCAGATAAACAAGTGTCAAGTCATCGCTCCGCCCTAAGTTCCATTAAAACATCCACCGAGTCTATAAAGGTCCAAATGACATCTACATGTACAATTGGGGCTCGCGCAATCCTCATGTCCGTACACGGCGTCAAAACCACGCTGCGTCCTCGTTGGACCGACACAGTCGATCCGGTATCCGCGAGAACCGAGGGTGCAAGGATCGTCGAGACACCGTCACCGTCCGTTTCGGTCTCATCACGGGTCGATTGTCGACGGCGACGAGCGGTTTCTTGTCCACGTCCTCCCACTTCCACACACGGGCTTCTCGGTCTTCCAGCCCTGATCTCATACGCGAGCGAAAGGCCAGCCATCCTCTGACGTTGACGAGTATGAAGGCACTCTGCAAAAGAAGATTAGGTCATGCACACCCGAGGGCTCTTGGGTTGCGTTACCACGAGTAGCGACACAGAGAACCGGACGAAGTGCCATACAGTGTACACCACACCAAAAGCCAGCTGCAGCGAACGAGCGTCGACCAAGCTCCTCCCTACGACCCAGAGAAGGATGAAACAGACGTCCACTGCCACCACCACGGAACTGAAACGAACGTACCAGGGAAAAACATCTCTAGTAACCATGCGAGCACAGCCCTGATCCATTCTGACCCCGGAGCACGGCCAAGACTTTCCTTGAGTGCGCTCGTCGTCTGATTAATCGACCTGATTTCGGCGTGCGTTGTCTCCGTCAACAACTGCACCGTCTTCACCAGGCCGGTCATCGAAACCATCGTCTCGTTCTGGACGACTTGAACTACTCTCGCCTGCTCGACCGACGCTTCGAGCACTGTTGATGTGTCCTCTACGACTTGCGCAAGTTGCTCTACGGACTGTCACGAAAGGGCAACGTCACGTTACAGGAAAATTAAAACATCGGAAGTGAACTCGGGTTCTGACGTTTTGCATCGCGGAAAGACCACCCTCCAACGAGCCCAATCGACGCCTTAACTGCGCCTGGGTTGCAATTAAATGACCGGCGGGAATGTCGAGAAACTATACATACCATTGCCTCCATGTTTCGGAGACTTTCGTCCTTGATCAACGCCAGCGCTGCGCTCAACTCAAACGTGATGGACGATTCAATGGTGTTGAGAAGGCCGAGGAGATGCTCGGAGTGCTGAGAAAAAGTTGGTGATGGCGGTGAGTTGGCCTGCTGCAGCACAGATCCCGACGAGTATTGAATACCCACGTCGCGTTGCACCTTCTCAAGCATGCCATGGAACTAGTGTAAACGAACGATCAGCTTCACACCTCGCATCGACATCGAGACAAGAATAATGAGAATAATTGCACATTTGTCAAGATCTCACCGCGATCACCGCGATCGCGATCCTGGATCTTCTGGATCTCGCTCTGCACTTCTTGGAGAAGCTGTGCGATCAAGTCAATATCCCGTGCCAGCACTTAATTAAAACATATACCGCCCGCGAACTGTTCAGGACCGCGACGGTCAACCCATCCGAAGCGTCCTTCACCCCTCTGGATGCGAATCGCAGCGCCTCGAGCACGTCACGCATACCCTAACAGATACGTGAGATTCATCCTCTAGAGTGCACGTTCTCGTAATGAAGTCGGCCACCGGAGTCCGCACCTCGGCCATTTCTTGCCATCTCTCTCGCGTCTCCTTGGTGTCCTTCTCCCGGTCCACGAGAAACCGGACGAGGATCGCCTTCTCTCGCGTGATATTTCTATAAATGTCCTTTGCGGCATCTGTCGAGAAGAAGCAAATAGAAGAGCACGACATTTTATTTCAACGGCGACGACTACGGAGTGTAAGAGGTTTGGCGTTTACCGATGTCAATCCACCTTCTGAAGGTGAAGCAAAGCTGGGCTGGGGTGCGGACCATGATCGTGCGACCATGTCATCGCATCATGATATCATCATACCACCGTATCATCGCAACGTCGGACGAGTCAGCACAAAAAGGCAAAGAAAACATTTCGAAACGCACGAATTTCGCGGAGGTAACCTGAATAGCTCGACCAAAACTGAGCACTTCGTGAGAGGGCACTGTCGTTTTATGGTGCAGAGATAACAATGTCAACGTGAACCTCTGCTTCTTCCGTCGCCACCGCCGCCAACAGGGGGCGAGCGATATATGGACTCACTCGACACATCGACCCTGACCCTGAGGGTCCGGGGGTGGCCGTGCCCGAGGAGAAGACGGCCGCGCATACACGGCACATTCCATCGGTGGCAGATAATGGCGTGCGGTGGCGAGTTCACACATGGTCATGCCGATAGCAGCTTGTATGCGCGACCGCGGGGAAGAGAGTGAGACGAATGGCCCGATGAGAGACCTAGAACATGACGTACCCTGGACGCGTTCTGCCTGATCCATGCGCGACTCTTCGCAGTGGGTTTTCACCGAGGCGATCGCGTCCTGAAAGCAGTCCGATTTGCGCGCGTCTTGGATCGTGTGTGAGACGAGCGGCGCTGCGACGCGATCAGAATCGCGCACGCCCGCGAACGGACCCACAGTCAAATCTGCACGCGTCACGTCAGCGCGTCTCGGGTTGAAACAGACGGAGTCACCGTCCAAGATCGCGCCCAGGCCGAGGTTTTCTTCCATCGGCGGAGCGTCCTCTGGCGGCGGCGGCGTTTGGGGGGACCACGACCACGCCACGACCAGGCTCGCGAGCAATGGGAGTACTAGCAGACGCGTGTGTCTCATAATTGCGATGCGGCGGTCCTTGACCGACGTGTGGATAAGCGGGGACGCCACTCGGATCGCCGACCGGCCCGAGCGCGCCCGTGAAAGGTCCAGATACAACACATCTCGGGGCTCACGCGACTGGGACCCTGCCCGGTCATTCGGCGTCAAGGTTCCTACGCTAGTATGCCTTCTTAATACAAGTCAACGTCTAGCTGTCTCGGGGGGTGTCATGGAGACGACAACAGTGAAACAGCCTGTCGGTGCCTAAATTAAAGTTCAAACAGTCATCCCCTTCAAGTTCACGGACAGAATTCGCGCTCGTGAGTTTGAAATTCGACGTGTGGCCCCGCTCAACCATCATGATCCCGTTACGGTTGGATCCTTCGCGCTAGGCATAAGAAAGGCAGAGATGTTCATCCGACCGCAGCATGGGAACGCCAACGGTATGTTCCAATCGATGGTTCGATGATCGCTGATCGATTCGGTTACGAAAAAAAAAAAACACCTTCCTCGGAGCAAACGAAGCTGTACGCGATGGCACGACGAACCACCACGCCAGACAATGGATGGCAACGAGTGGCACTTGGAGCGAGACACCTAGTACGTCCCATCAACCCATCGCGAGCCGCGTATATACGCGTCGACTAACGCACGACGCACACGTGACATGCTGCCTACTTGACGCTGAAGCTTGTCGCCCCAACCAATAATTATTTTACCCCCAGTTCGAGAACAAGGGCTGTTTGGAGATGAAACGCGAAGCGACAGGTCGCGAACGTTCAGACTTGCCGACGATTTGGCAACGAATTCGCCCGATGTGATGTGCTCCATTTTCGCTATCAGAGGCTTATCAGAATCAAGATCTTCCTGGCGGCCCGGCGGCCCGGGCGCATAATGGCTTTACAATACCAACGGTACCGCGGCGATGCGGCTTCCACGTCGGGACCCACCACAAGGTCCTCTGCGTCGACATAGATAGATTAGACTTGGAAAAGAGAATAGGTGCATGATGATCAGATCATCTGTCACTCACCTTGGACTCTTGACATTCCTGATCAAAACATTTGCCTGCACGTCATGTGCTAGATTATCTGTCAATTGACAACCCAGAAAACCCTTGTGGCGTTCCCGTCGTTCCCGGAACATCTCTCACGACGAAAACTTGGAGCTAGAGAAAAAAAAACAATCTGTACCTCACCGCATGCTCGTTTCACGTTCGTTATCAGTCATTCGACGAGGATCGCCGGGATCCACCGATCGAGGCTTCGGCCAAACGGAAGCGTGTGAATTCAAGAACGATGAAGAATCGCTCGCGACAGTACGGAGGAGTTCTTGTGTAAAAGCATTACTTGTAGAGACTTCCATGGATTACGGCACGATGGCCATGCGTCGTTCCCCTGACGCGATGTCAGCATGTCTGCAACTTGATTCATATCTCTACGGGAGAGGATCGTCTCAACAGCACCATGATCATGTCGCTCAGGTCTGCACCGTTTCCCTCGTCTCGCGATTTCTTGAAAGATCTCGGGGAATTAATGCCCGCGACCCCTCGGCCGCTGAACGACTTTGACGTATCCAAACTACCGAATCCGACTTGGGCCCTGGCAGGTGGGGGAAGGATGCGATCGTCGATCAGGCCTCTTCGACTTACGACTCGCAGGCACCACTTGACCTTCCCCCGGCTTGGCCAGAACCCGCGTGGTCTACCACCGGTGCGACAAGCTTTTTCAACTGAGATGACCATCGCACTTCTGGGGTTCGGTACCACGCGCCAGGTTCTCGCCTTCCACGAACAACACTTCTTCAGGTCCTCGGTCGCGAATCCGCGCGTTCCACTTGCGAGCGGGCACGCATGCTCTTCTGCCCACTCTCGCGTTGTCCTCGGCGCCGGCGACTGGGACCTTTTAATTCCCATGTCCGAGCGTACACGTGCAGAGAGCTCTGATTTCGTTCTCCCCGAGGACGATCAAAGGGGAGGAAGTTGTCAGCCTCTGTGAACCAACGCTTCGCGGAAAACCAGTCCTACCACATAAAAAAAAAGCTGCACCACGTTACACGGATCGTTTCCGCGTTCGTGACGGCCTGATCTGGCGCCCGACATCTGACGGGTACGCTATGGGGAACCGATGTGACTCGCCTATGGCGGCTCGGAGCTCACCCATCGCCATACGTCCGATCGTACAGACGACGACGACGCCCGCGTGCGTGCGTGCGTGCGTGCGGCAGCCTGTCCGAGTCACCCACACGTCCAGTCGCGAGCGAGAAATCCTGACAGGTCTGATCGTCTACATACTTACACATAGAGTCCGGCCGAGGAGAGCGGAACGTTTCTTCCGACTTCGCGTTGGCGTGAAACAGGGTCGCTCGGTTTTTTTTTCTTTTCTTTTTTTTTTTAGAACCCCGTCAGACGTGAGTGGCGGGCCGCGTTGGTTCAATCATTGGACCTGATCGACCGTGGAGAAGTCGAGCGCCAGTGAGTGACTGGTCGACTTTTCCCGTAAGGATAAAAAGGGAACACGTTTTCCAGCCCACGAAATGACGGCTGTCGACTCGAATAGGAAGGAGCCATATGGGTGCGGTTGGCGGAGCCGTGTAAACTCAAAATTTTATAGAGGCCCTCTGTGAACCGACCTTTTGGCTCGCGCACTTTTTTAAAAGTGATGGATTTATAGAATACGACCCCAAAATTTCACGGCGAGTCTACCAAGAGTGATGTGCGGACATTGATTTCGCCACGAACGTGACGACGCAGTCAAATTCGCTTCTATCTGGCATGGGACACGCTCGACATC
>JBBPTO010000615.1:0-25692 GCA_038094155.1 Pulveroboletus cf. aberrans
GTGGGTTTAGAAAGCCCATAGCATGTACTACCTTCGCTACTGCAATTGTTTGGCCTTGTTAGGTTTCCATAACTGGCAATTAACCAATCTCTTCAAAATGCACCAACATTGGGACACTTTTTTGAGCCACTGTACATGACCACCAGCACACCACAAACCTCTTCCACCAACATGCTGTACCCTCTCTGTGAAAAGGTATGTCTGTCTACTTCCTCAATTGGGTGAGCTGTGCTTCATGCATTGACAGGCTCCTCCCAATGATAAACACAGCTTGCTCGCCCGACCATGCCATTGGCCAGAAAGCCCCAGGGCTTTCACCCACCCCTTTCACATCCACTCAATACATTCCTTCCCTTATAGTACCATCCATACATTTGCCAGAAACCCCACTTGTTCTCCTCCTCATCCCACCAAGCATTTGATATTAACAGAATATCAACCACTGCATAGCCAAAGCCAAAAATGACCCAATGAGAACCAGCTGAGTACACCACACATGATCACCCACCCTATCTAACAATAACAATCCACTGCACAGATGCTGGAAAATGAAACTAGAGGTTTTAGTGGGTATCATGTTGTACAGCCCCCCTGCCACCACTGGGGGCGACTGACAACTTGCAGAGTCTCACACACTCTGCAACAACAGGGCATGCATAAGAGCATTTTCCCTTGGACCAAAGCTCACCCAGATGCCTTTGCCATAGTGTATCAAGTAGGACTAGACTAGTTGGTCACTGTCTGATAATATCACTTGTCCCCAAAAAAGGAGAGAGAGATTGTGGGAATAGGGTATATCATGCACATCATGACTGACCAGATGATTGTTTGATTGTAGTCAGTATCATCTCTCCTGTCCATAATGAGCAAGAATTCTATTCAAAGAAAACAAAACATAAATCTATTGTGATTCTACTGCATATGATCACATGTTCTCCCCTTGCTTCATGCCCTTGTGAGGCTCAGTTCAATGGCTAATTTCAAATCATTGTCTGTCTCTATCTCTGGCACCTCTCTGTGCTGAGCAATGTCTGCTGATAGTGACACATGTGGTTGTACCATCAGAGCTGATAATGTGTGAACACAACAATGATGTACTGGAAGGGGGTGAGTGGGATTTCAATGGGATACTCCATACTGAGACTGCTCTGGGCTCCCCCATTTTGAACTCAAGGTTGAGGACAAGCTTGAACTGATGGGCAGGAAATGATTCAGATGGAATGATGAAGTGCTGCATGCAATGGGGCTTGGTTGCAGAGATCCAATCATGAGAGATCAGAGCAGGCTGATGCTATTGCCAGCTTTCATCAGCTCAGGCGTGAATGGTGGTGACACTTGTACTTTCTTGTTTGAGCCTGGGAGTGCAATGGAGGGATTCTGATGTCCACTGGAACAGGGAGCTGGCATGGATGGCATGGACCTTGACCAGGACAATGTTGGGGTATGTGGCAGATTATCAAAGTTACCTTTCAACACCCTTGTCAAAGACTGTTCATGTGAGAGTATCAGGATGTACTTGACCACTTCCAGCTCTGAGATACCAAGCATGTCCAATGTCAACCATTGCTCACACTTGTGGTGTAGGGAATGGTAGTTCCCTGTCCTCATATCCAGCACATCCGGCATATCCTGTATGATCTGGTCCTCATATCCAATCCAATCTGTTCTCGTCTGTCACCCATTGGCAAGTCAAACCTTCATTTTACTACATCAGACACTTTGTTTGTACATCCAGTTGATCTGGTTCTGTCAACCTGGTCACTGGATACATTAATCTAACAATCTGGTTTTCAATCCAGTCACACTCTTTACATGTATTTAGAGTCTTGGGTGTGCCCAGACTATAAAAAATGGTGTTGCACACAGAGCACAATATCATCTATCTATCTGCTGTCTATCTTTCATCCATCTCAAGTTCAGTTCTTTGTCATCTTCAGTGGACCAGCCATGTCTGTGATCATCTCTTCATTCTTCTCTCCTGATCTGTGAAGAATCAAGTCCTGTGCTCATCAGCCATGTCTGAAGCATAGGAGCTCTTCCTGATCATCATCCATTTTACCTCCTGTAAGTCCTATGGTTCTCTTCCATGGAACTCTACTCTATAAATTTCTCCTGGGACGAACCATTCATTCCTTCACTTTCTTTCTTTGTGTTACTGAACTGCTAGTTTCCTATTTGGAGACTTATAGCAGTCTATGTCAGTCGACCTCTCTTCAGTGGCCATATGTGTGCTGTGGCTGCTCTCTCTTGCACTCAAGTTTCCTGCAGGACTTGGCAATGTCCTTGTATATTTCATACTAAGGGCAGGTTGAGAGAGATGAAGTTGACACTTACGGTGTCCCTTGGTGGTGATGTTCACCTTTGTGTTAGCATGCTTGGGCTTCTTGTATTGATGCTCATGGCCTTTGACCAGTCCAACCTTCCATGTCATCATGTGGTTCCTGATAATGATCACCACAAGATCCTTGTCTGCCAGGATGTGACTAACACTGCTCCAATCCTGTCCAGGTCATCAGCAAAATGCATGTGTCCTTAACCCACCTTTTATGGCACTTTTTCCACTTGGTACCTGATCTAAGAGAGAATAAATGCAGGCATGCACAAGTGGCACAATGCCACTCGATTTCTTAAACTCGTCTTGTATCATGCTTTTACCACACTTTTTCCACTTGATATGAATCATCTCAATGGGAAAAAGTAGGAAAAGTCACTCAGGATGCTCCATGCTACCTATTGTGAAAATGTAATAGGTACAAAAAGTGTGATTAAATTGGTCAAAATCTGAAAAAAGGGTAAAATGAGAGGAACTGGGGATTTGAACCTCAAGGCACTGCTTGAGCACAACAAACTCACTTGTGGTCCACCTACAAGTGCATCCTGCACATCCTTACCAGCGTGATTTCTGTGTAGCCTACCCTCTACCCCACTGCAGAAGGTTCTTGACTAGGGTGATCAGAAGGTGATGTGAGGCCAGGAAGAAAAGAGGATGAAGAGCACAGGAGTTGGTCTGGATTGCTGGCCAGATGCACTCCCCATGCAGGACTGAGCATGTTGAAACTTGGTATTTGCTTTATGCACTTTTGTTACATAATCAAGGTTCTAGATCATGATCACATGATCATCTGTCTTTTCCACCCCTATATTGTTTCATCATTCACTATAGAAATGAGATACTTATGCCATTGGCTAGTATCTATATCCTACCAATATTTTCAGTCTTGCAGTCATGTTTCATGACTCATACCTATCCTTATATGATAGAGATCTATACAGAGACAAACAGTCCTGTAAAGTATTTAAGAAGAGCTCCCTCATGGTTGCTCTCCAGTTAGAATCTTATCCAACTCAGACAGTCAAGTCAAGTCCCCTCCTTCTGTGTCTTACAAGACCCTCTATCTTGTGATACTTTGTTTTACCCTTGGTGAGTTCTTCCACCAAGGTTCATAACCTTTCCTCTCCCTATCAGTCCCTTGACTGTAGGACCATCCACTACCTTGAAGGATGAAACAAAGGAATCTCTGCATCTCTTTAGGTTATGAGCCCTGCCTAAAGCTACCTCAACATACTTTGTGCACATCCCTGTCACATACCTTTGGCACTATGGATGAACGTATTGCTCCAGATCATTTTTAATTCTGGGAAACACCATGCACTTGGTGCTACACCATCCCATTGCTTATAGCTTTGGAGGCTCTTTCTTCATTCTACTTCCTTTTGGAAATATCATCATTCACATCTTGGATGGTTTATTCACCCTCGTTATGAATCAATGAACTAATGGAACTCTTACTTCTTTGATGGTCACAGTCACCTCTAGACCTGTACCTCAAGAGGTTCATAATTCCCCTCCAAATCCTCCACCACCTTCAGAGAGACCATCCTCATTCTCGTCATTCCATTCTTCACATCCATGCCGTCCTGCTCTTGTAACTACAATACTCTCCTCACATAGGAGAGACACTTCTACCTCTGTATTGAAATACACACCTGCTCCTCTTTGGCCTGAGGAACCCAACTGCCTATGTCGAGTCATTTATGATAGTGAATGTAATATCACAACTAGATATTACCTCCCTTGTGCCTTCTGTAAACAACATCTGGAACAAGGACAAAACTGTATAGGAAGATCTGTTTGCATCATTTTAGAGTCACTCATCTGGGAAATATTGTTAAAAGGAACCCACATTGAGTAGGAGAACAAAATGTCTGGGGATTACCCCTTCCTGGCTCTATCTCTAGATCTCAAGGATTCTTCCACACTACTGAATCTCCTCTAGAAGAAGATGCTCAATTTGTCGATTCTCCTCATCAATTTTGACCACCAGAATTCATTACTCCTGATCCTGAGACCCCCTCTTTGCCTCTTCCTCAACCTCCTTCCTATTCTCCTCATTGCCTTCCAGATTATGTCCCTCATGACTTACCTCATGATCCCACAGATCCTTTAGAAGGAATACCCTTTTGCACACCCACTCCTGCTCTTGAAGCTTGCTTCACTCCAGATAAACTACAGCACCTTTGAAGATGCATTGTGGACAAAATTGGAATCATATACAGTGATGATATCATTGGAGGACAGATCCACCAGGGAAGCAGTGTTTCAAGGACCAATGCCTCTTCCATTGAAGAAAATCTGTCATCAGCTAGATCTTCTCCAGGAAACTGACATACCCTTCCTGGAAACAGCTGACATTCCACCTTGTAAAGTTCACTCTAACTGCCCCATATTGTGAATCCCTTTGAGATCACAACTGCAGAGACTACAATGGCAGATCAGAGTGTTCTTCCCTGCTCCTTCATGTACAAAGATGAGACCCTCTTCTCTGCTACAATGGTGCCGGTTGGGCTTTCCCTTCCAAGACATATGACTGCACTCCATCTGCATATGTACATTTTCAGGGTTTTGAGGTTCTAAGGCAATATTTCTTTCCTCCAATCAATAGACCAATTAACCCAAATGATTCCTATCATTCTGGAGACCCCCATGCCAGACTCAGACAATTCTTGATGGTTGCCAACACATACTTCAATGCATGGGGTTGGTACCACCCTCACCACATCCATAATCCTCCTGGATACACCATTCATCAGTGGAATGCAGAATTCGACCAAGAACACTGTGACATTTGGCATGACTTACCAGAATCTAAGCTTTGAAAGAAGCTTGAGAAACTGTTAAAGAAAAATTGTCTTCCTGAAGACAATGATCTCATTTATAAGATTATGGCTGGTCGATATGAGGGCATGAAGGTTAATTCCTTTCATAGAAAATTCTCGAGTTGGAAAAAGCATAGGAGAAGTGCACAGAATCAGAGGTACAAATATAGGCACATCCCTTTATGAGCTATGGACATTTTCTTGAATGTATATATGGGATTGATCAATAAAAGGATGATTTCTTGAATGGTGATCTCAATTTCCATTGGAAATGATGCTGAAGAACTTGTCCCACATTCTGCCCAAATCTGATCCATCTTCAATATCATTGGATGCAGAGGTTTCTTTGATGGAACTCTCACTACTACTAGCAATGTTGCTACCAGAGACATTGACTCCTGGAAGCAATCAGATCAGAAAGTCCTCAGATATTTGGCTTTCACTATCAATGATACCATCATCAATGTAGTTCTTCCTTCCTCACATCAATTCTTCACTTCTGAATCTGGTACCACCCAAGTCACCCACTTCCGCTCTATGACCTATCAGTTATGGTCTACCCTCAGAGAATGCTTTGCCTATCAAGGAATTGCTGGGCAATTCTACTTCTTGCATAACATCTTTTGCCTTCACATTAGACCCTCTCATGCCACAGAAGATATAAATCAAATGATCTCACACTATCAGAACATGCAAAATGCTGGTCTGGTTCTGCCTGAATCACTTTGTGCCATGATTATGCTTGCCCAACTTCCTGACAACTTCGACTCCCTTTGCTCTACTCTGATTCATGTTATAGATCAGAAGGACTTCACCCTCCAGAATGTCCAACAAGCTATACTTCAAGAGATTGACATCAGATCCTCAAAAGAATGCTCCTTATCCTCCTGCTGAAGCAGAGACCCCTCTTCCTCTGTTCACAGAACCAATGTGATTCACAGTGGTTCTCCACAGGAAAACCATTGGAAGAACCAAAAGAAGGACAAATGTCCTGACCACTCATCACAGCCTTCCAATTTGAATCCTTCGAAATGGAAGAGACCCTCAAAACAAGGAAAGTGAGACTGGTATCAACAATACTAGTCATCTAAAGGTAGCCTGCTAAAGTGAATGAAGTCATGGCAAATGCTATCATGAGTTTTGATCTGAATCAGTTCCCTGGAGCTGATTTCGACACCATGGTCAATACTTATGACCCATGTGACCGTGTTACAGATCATATGGAGGTTGAAGAACAACAATGTTCTTTTTCTTCTGAGACAGCTGAAGCTGGATGGGATCATCCTGTTGATACTGACATGAATGATGGTATGGCTGGACCTTTGAATTTATTTCAAAACCATTGATTCTCTTCCTCACTCTAAGAAGAAATCAATGAGATCCTCAAGAGTAAAGAAGTTGAAGAAGAAAGCTGAGAAGTTTGTTTTCAGTGGTTTACCTTCTGACTCTTTTCTACCTGGTGCTAGCATCAGGGACCTTCCTATTCCAGAAAAGAAGACCCCTTATATGGATGAGATGGAACCTATTACCTTTGCTACCCTTTCTATCATGCAACATCTTGCTGATTTGAAAGAGATAAAACTGTAGCCATAAAGGTATTGTTCCTTATAAATATAAACCATTTGGCCTGTATGCTGTCAGAACTCTCCTGAGCTTCTTTGAACATTCTCACTGGATGATTGACAGTAGTTGCGCTGATCACATCACCCCTTACCTAGATAACTTTGGACATCTTGGTTAAGGTATCAAACAAGCCTCTGTGGCTAATGGATCGACTGTTAACATGCATGGACCTGGAAAAGTCATTATCTGACCTGATGGTCTTGATCATATGGTACTCAAACATGTTTGGTATGCACCTAAGGCAGCACATCGCCTCCTTTCTGTTTCCACTCTGATCTCTCAAGGTTTCAGATGTGAGATCTCAAACGGCAAAACCTGTATCTGGGACAATCAAGGGCTTCTGCTCATCTGGGCTTCTGCCTCTTGTTCAGATAACAATCTTCACTGGTTTCAGTCAGTTTCAATTAAACCTGGAATGATTGCCTTGATGGCAACTAATGATTCATATCATCTATGGCACCATCACTTTGGATACTGCTCCAAAAATGCAATGAGACATCTTGGCACTCAAACTTCTGGCTGCCCTTCCATATCCATTCCACCTAACACTCCACCTTGCAAAGGTTGCGCTTTAGGCAAAATGTCAGATCGCCCCTTCAGTCTTTCAATCAAGTGAGCTGATTGCCCCCTTGCCCTACTGCACACCGACTTAATGGGACTTTTTCCCATTGAATCACACTCCCATTGCTGTTATGTCCTCACTCTCATTGATGACTGCTCTGGCTTTGCCCTCCTCCACTTCCTTTGGGAGATCTCTGGTACTGCATCTGTGCTTCAACACCAGATTGCTTGGCTTGAGAATCAGTCTAATTCTCATGTTACCTCTGTATGTTCAGATCATGGTGGGCAATACTTGGGAAAAGACATTCAATTGTTCTTTTGTCTCAAGGCATCACCCATCATATCTCTTCCCCCCATATACCACAACAGAATGGATGTGCTGAGAGATTTAACCATACCATCATGGAGAAAGCAGAAGCCATGTGTCATCAAGCTGATCTGCCTAGAGTCTTCTGGCAAGAAGCTCTAGAGACCTCTCTTCACATCTACAACAGACAGCCAGTGAGATGACATCAGTGAAAAATGCCCATTGAACTCTTCAATGGAGACAAACCAAATGTGTTCTGCTTTCACATCTTTGGTTGCAAGGCTTATGTGTTCATTCCCCCTGAACAATGTCAGGACAAACTCTCAGCGAAAGCTAAAGAGATGATCTTTATTGGATATGAGATTGTCATATCCCGTCCTGACCCC
Organism: Pulveroboletus cf. aberrans; assembly: GCA_038094155.1. Lineage (NCBI taxonomy): Eukaryota > Fungi > Basidiomycota > Agaricomycetes > Boletales > Boletaceae > Pulveroboletus > Pulveroboletus cf. aberrans. The sequence goes on from JBBPTO010000615.1 coordinate 8,035, forward strand.
TATCATCACACCTCCAAACCACCCTCTGATACCCCCTATGTCACCTCCGACTCCGACTCCCTCACTTCCAGTCTCCTCCAAAGGATTCCGTCCCATCACCCATCTGACATCCGATACCAGAACCCCTTCCTCCGTCAGACCAATTATGATTGGTTCGGATCTCATTTCCTCTTATGCTCGGTCCATTCCTCTGACCTATGCTCCATTTCCTATGATTACTCCTGTGCTACATTTCATTCATATATCCTATGTACATCACCCTCGGTACCCTATGATCTCCGATCATTCTTGTACCTTTACATATGGTTCCTCCATTCTCTGTTCTGGACTCCGATCCGATATCCCTGTATATAAACCTGAGACCTCCGCATGTATTCCTCAGTTCGAATATTGAAGTCTTTTGACGTTACTTAATGTTGCTTGACCTCTTCATTGAAGTCACTCAATGATGTTCTCCTTCCTCTGAACTCCGTCCAATCCCGACGAAGTTTCCTTCCTTCCTCTATCCTCTTCACTTCTCCTTCCCATCTCCGAAATGAGGACCCAACAGTAGGCAAGGGCATGACACATAAGTCCTGCGCCAAGTCCTCACCCCCATAACCCCTCATCTCCGCCCCGATCTGCCTTCATCACCTCTGCATCTCACTCCATCTCATCTCCGTCGGACCTCTGGCCCTTCCTGCATCCTTTCACCCCGGAGTTGACCGATACACCTCAGACCTCTGTTGGATGAAGCCTGGGAGGAGTTTAGCATCTTGACAGAGATCAACACAAAGGGTTTGAGATTCTGGTCTACCCAACGCCATTGAATTTTCATCTCCACTCATGCCACCTTTGATGAATCAAGTTTCTTTTCTGTTCCCAGAGAGATAGAAGACCAACCACCCTCAATATCTGAAGATGCTGTACCTGACCTTCATGATAATGACCAAGATGAAAGGAATCCAGACCCTCCTTCTCGTCATGTCATAATCAATCTTCCTGATCTTTGATCACCTATTTGTTCAAGATCTAGATCATCTTCTTCACATTCAAGCACCTCATTATCTCCTCCACGATCTTCATCATCATTCTCTGATTCCAACCACCTAAGCAAGATTTGCCATGTACTGAACAGAGAGAAACCATTAAGGACAGTCACAGGCAGTCAAAACTCCCTCATCGACCAGAACCACCCCCTTAATTCCATGCTCGTCCACCTGTGGGCGCTAGAACCACTTTCAGACCTCCAATTTCGGAGAGACATTCTACTCAAATCACTCAACCAAGGATTCTTCCTGATAACACCTATGGGAATCAATGTCCTGTTGAAATTGAGAGAGATATTCATTCTGGAACTGTACCCCTTCAAGAGAAGAGTTCTCAAAGAGAACTGGTTACACAACTGAGACCCACAAATGAAGAAGACATGGGAACCATTTATGGTAACCAATGGATGAGAATTCACCTGTCTGCCACTATAAGCAAGAATAACCCCAGACAGTATAAAGATATACTCAAGGTTCCTAAGAATAAAAAACACCTCTGGAGAGCTGCTATGAATGAAGAATATCAATCCCTCATGCAATGCAAAGTTTGGGATTTGGTTGATTTACCCAAAGGTCATCAACCCATCAAAGGGAGATGGGTATATCCAGTTAAAAGTGATGGTCATAAAAAGGCTCACTTTGTCACTAATGGCTTCACACAAGTCTTTGGTATCAACTATGAAGAAACCTTCTCACCTGTTACCAGGTTTGAAACATTCTACCTCTTGCAGCTTTGGAAGACTGGGAAATTGAATCTCTTGATGTAAAAACAGCATTCCTGTTTGGCAAACTAGACAAAGAACTTTATATGGTTCAACCTGAAGGTTTCGTTCAATCAGGCCAGGAGAAGAAAATTTGTCATCTTTGAAGGGCCATCTATGGCCTCAAACAGGCTGCACTCCAATGGAACAAGGAGTTGCACAAAAGTCTTCTGGAATTCAGCTTCAAACACTGTATTTCTAATCCCAGAGTTTATATCAAACTCATTGGTGAACATTTTATTGTTCTAATTTTCTATGTTGAGGATGCTCTTTTTATGGGTAGTAATAGAACCATCACTCTTCAACACAAGAAACAGTTTATGAAATGATGGAAATCCAAAGATCTTGGCCCTGCCAAAGAGTATCTTGGGATGAGGATTATCAGAGATCATTCTAAATGAACTTGGAGACTTGATCAATGCTCCTATGCCTCCAAAGTAGTTGAGTACTTTGGTCAAACAAACTGCAAAGCAGTTTCAACTCCTCTACCCTCTGGATATAATCTCAAGCCAAATAAAGGTCAATCGAACTCAGATCTTCGAAGTTGCTATCAATCAGTCATTGGATCATTGCTCTACATCATGCTTGGAACATGACCAGACCTAGCTTATTCAGTGATAAAAATGTCACAGTTCTCTGCAAATCCCTCAGAGGAACACTTACAGAAGGTGCTCTATACAGTGAGCTCAAAAACTATTTCCATGTTTGCCTTATTTGCAGTGTGTAATGCACACCACATACCCCTGTGGGAATTGCGCTTAGCTTTGGCGGCTTTATAAATGGAGCATGCCCCCGGCTATCAGAATGGTCCCTGAGTCATGTGATATAATTCACATGGCACAGAGATATGGCCATTTTAAAACAGTGATGTCATGGAAAGGGTTTTTGAGCTTTTACATTTGCAAGGGTATTTGGATATCATTAGTACTTTGTATAACCTCCTTTTGCTTTGAGCACTGCTTGAATCCTTCTATGCATGCTCTCAATTAGTTTTTCACACTCCTCAACTGGTATTCCCTCCCAATACTTTTCAACTCTTGCCCACAATTCATGATTCACACTAGGAGGGTTTTCATGCTCTGCAAGCCTTCTTTGAAGATATCTCCAGAGGTGTTCAATAGGGTTTAGGTCAGGAGACTGTGCAGGCCAGATCATAGTCCTAAATTCCTGTTCCTCTAACCACTCCTTGACCCTTTTGCAGGTATGCTTGGGATTATTATCCTGCTGAAAAATGATGTCAGGAGGATTAAGATCATAATACTCCAGTGTTTGCTGAAGTTCATCCTTCAAAATTTGAAGGTAAAGGTCACCATCCATCCTGCCATCAATCTTGGTGGCAAGTCCCACCCCCTTCCAAGTCATACAGCCCCACATCATTAAGGAACAGCCCCTTACCTGCTTTTTTCCATGTCCATTTGTGCCCATCTGACCTTAGATGATTGATTTCAGTCTCATCTGACCATATCACCTTCTTCCAGTCCTTCAGAGTCCAATTCTTGTAGCATAAGCAAAGTTCAAATGGGCCTTGTGATGTCTAACAGAGAGGATAGGATGTTTGGACTTGACCACAGCCTTCATACCAGAGTTTTTCAAGTAAAGACAGACTGTACTGGTGGAGAGGGGTTGGTTGATAATGTTGATAAGGGATTTGGTCACTTGAACAGCATTTTTAGCTTTGCCAGAGGTGATAAGGTATTGGGCATGGCAAATATTGGTAGGGGAAAGCTTGCAATGGCGGCCTCCCATAGCTTTGGGAAGGGTAGAACAACTCTTGAAGTGAAGTTTGGATATAGCAGAAAGGCTTACATTAGTTTGCTTGGCAATGGCTTCACCAGATTGACCAGCATCAAGCAGAGAAAGAATAGAATTTTGTTGAGTAAGAGAGAGAGATCTAGCCATAATGGTAGTTGAAAATTAAAAGGTGTGTGAACTTTTTTAAACTCAGACATACTATTGGCATGTTTGTCTTTGTTTGTACAAGCAAATACAGCCAATTATTCTACTACATAACCATAATCCTGGTTATCAATTCAAAAGCTCAAAAACCATTTCCATGACATCACTGTTTTAAAATGGCTATATCTTCGCACCATGTGAATTCTATGACATGGCTCAGGGACCAATCCAATAGCCAGGCATATGCTCCATTTATAACTCCCAGGGGTAGGTGGTGTGCATTACACACTGTAAATAAGGCAAACATGGAAAGGTTTTTGAGCTCACTGCATAGTGTGCTATCTATCTCATACTCAGGACTTGTGCCTGAGCTATACTGTGAATGGTCCAAATGATGGTTTTGTGGCTTATTCTGACAATGATTGGGCTGGAGACATCGAAACCTCATGGTCTACCACTGGTTATTCCATGTTTCTTGCAAATGGAATAGTCTCATGGCTTTCCAGGTGACAATGAAGAGTTTAACTTTCATCCACTGAAGCAGAATAATGTGGAATGACAGAATGTATGAAACAACTCCAATGGATTTGTAATCTGTTTGAAAAGATGTCTTATCCTCTTTCAACCATGCATCTATGTGTGGACAACCAAGGCACTATATCCCTTGCTTCAAATCCTGCTCAGGAAGGACAGACTAAACATGTCTGGATCCCTGAACACTACATTTGGGAGGCTGTTGAATTTGATGAAGTAGAACTATTCTATGTTCCTTCCAATTCACAGTTTGCAGATATCTTTACCAAGAATCTTGGAAAGATTGCTTTTGAGTGAGGACGAAAGTGTTTGACTCTTTGTTTATTCCAATGATGACCAATATTTCTAGTGAAGAGGAGTGTTGAAACTTGATATTTGCTTTATGCACTTTTGTTACATAACCATGGTTCTAGATCATGATGACATGATCATCAGTCTTATATTGTTTCATCATTCACTATAGAAACAAGATACTTATGCCATTGGCTAGTATCTATATCCTACCAATATTTTCAGTCTTCCAGTCATGTTTCATGACTCATACCTATCCTTATATGATAGAGAGCTATACAGAGACAAACAGTCCTGTAAAGTATTTAGAGAGAGCTCTCTCATGGTCGCTCTCCAGTTAGAATCTTATTCAACTCAGACAGTCAAGTAGAGTCCCCTCCTTCTCTGTCTTACAAGACCCTCTACCTTGCGATACTCCATTTTATCCTTGGTGAATTCTTCCACCAAGGTCCATAACCTTTCCTTACCCTATCAGTCCCTTGACTGGTAGGACCATCCACTATCTCAGAGGACGAGACAAAGGGATCTTTGCATCTCTTTAGAGCACAAACATGAGCATGGCATTGTTTAGCATGCCCAGAGAGGGTAGTGGCAGCGATGTTCTCACTCCTTCTGGTGCATGACACTGATGATATGGACATATCTGTGCAACAAGGTAGTGACAAGCAAGCAATTTGTAAAAACTTTCTCCCTTGTAGCAGTGAAAGTAGAAGGGAGAACCCCATGCACACCCTTACACCTGAGTTGCAACATCATAGTAGCCTACAGAGACTTGTTATATTGAAAGGGAGAAAGAAAAGAAATTAGACCAACCATTGATGATGTCAGTGTAACTGTGCAAATAATTCTGGTTGTTGGTGTCACTCTCATGGCTGGGGACCTTGTTTCAGAATTTGGTATAGTTGTTGATGCACTGCTCTACAGATGATCACACACACACAAATCTTCATCCAAAACAGTTCCATCACTCATTCTCAGGATGCTTCACATAGAAAAAAAAAGAGGGTTAGGAAGTCATCATGGGGCTGTGAGCAGTGCAAAGGCCATATGAAAGAGAAGATGATGACAGCTATAACAAAAGGAAAAGGATTGAATCCATAAAGACAAAATATTGAAACTGAGGAAACATCCTCATACTACCTACATATATATACCAGCTAGAGTGTAGGGTATTGCTAAAGGGTTCAGTATTTAATGATGTTGTACATTCTAGACTTTGTACCCTAAACCTCAACCCTTAACCCTTCTAGATCCTTTTATACTGATATGGGAGTGATTTGAGAATTTTCTAACATCACCCCCTTTTCAAGGTGAAGTGTTCTCAATTTGCTTTGTTTCAGCAAGAGGGATTTTGAACATGGAGTCAGGATACTTGTTATACTGCTCCTGGAATTGCTTGAAGTGACTGGTATAGAAAAGTCTGGTCAGGAGTTGGAAGAGGGATTCCTCAGCAAGTGGTGCATGTGCATGGCAGATTGACATTGGATCATCAGACCTTCATTTGCTTTTGCATACATGGTGCAACTGGGTGCCTCCGATGGAATTCAGAGACCATGTCTGGTGCATTGGCAAGTTCCTTTTCCATTTTCCATTCCCACTTCTCATGTGGGAATCCTTTCCAGTGGATGAGATACCCAATATTTCCCCTTCTTTCTCAGGAATCTATGATGTACTTGATTTCTTGTTCTTCCTGTTGATTAATTTCCACAGGAGGCAGTGGGGGAGGTGTATTTTGAGATGGGTATTTGCCCTTGCAATAAGGCCAGAGCTGTGATTCATTGAAGACTGGATGGATGCCATGCCATTGCTGATTAAGCTTGAGTTTGTATGCTGAAGCGCCTACTTTTGACTCAACTTTGAACAGGCCATAATGTTTGTCATCCAGCTTCTTTAATGGCTGGTCTGATCAGATATATGGGGCTTCAATCAGTACTAAATCACCAGGTTTGTACTCCATATGATCCTTGGCATTGTGATCGTGATATGTTTTCATCAACACGTGGTGTGGTTGAGCATGCTTTCAGCTTCACCTTGGACCTGCTTCATATGGTCTACAAAGTCCTTCATGGCTTCATTTTGCACTTCTCATCACTCTGAACTGATGAAAGACAGATAAAATGGGTGTGATGCCAACTGCCAGACTAGTCCATGGTAGACAATAAGTAAAGAAGGGTATGAGTGGTACTTGTTCCTAAGGAATTCCTAAAGGTTGTAAGGTGGAAAGGGGACAGGATCAGGTATTTCCTGTGAGTTTGAGAGGGATCCAGTGTGTATCCACTAGTGAGAGTTCACCAGATTGAAAGTACCTGGTCAAGGACAAGGACCAAGCATGAGGAGAATGATGAGGATGATGAGAACAGAGATGAGGGAAAACATCCTGCAGAAGTTCAGATGGGATCTGATGAGTCAAAAAAGGTGTTCACAATTTTGGAGGGTACAAATTTTATAGTCAGGACATTTCCCTTGACTTTTGACTGACAGCTAACCTAGCCATGACATAAAGTGCCTGTAAGTAAAGATAGTGTCCATCATTCCATTATCAGTGGGGACAGATCACTGACAATAAAAAAGAGGAAATATGACCACTGCCACACCACATTCAGTTATACGAATGGGTGGAGAGTGGTAACTTCAAAGAAAAGAGGGGAAACTGGACCCAGATGGACCAGATACATACAATAAGGAGTGGACCAGGACTGGATTGATGACAGATGAAACACAGATAGTACACAGCTTGAATGCATGTTTGAAAGAAACTGTAGATGACCTAGGAAAAGTCGACCAGATGTAGATAGACTGGATATGAACCTAAGGAGCTACTGCTCCTTACACTGATAACTGGTTGTTGACCATAGTTTGAGATAAATGGACTATATTCCATTGCAGACAAGGTTTTGGAGTTATGTGAAAACTCCACAATAGCTAGCCAGTTGGCCCAATCTGTTTGTTGATTGTTTGTGTATATTCTCAGGTACTGTTCAACCTCTGCATTGAATCATTCTATCTGTCCATCCATTTGTGGGTGGTATGTGATGGGTGGATTTCCTTCAATTTGTAACAGGGTGTACAAGTCCTTCATGAAAGACGACACAAATTGCAAGCTTCTATCTGATATCACCTTTTTTGGGGTACTGTGGAGTTTGAATATGTTGTCCCTAAACAGGGTGGCTATGCCCATCAATGTGACCATGTTCATCATTAGCATTGCATGCATCATCTTTGAGTATCTATCAATAACCATGAGGATCGCATTCCTGCCCTGAGAGTTGGGTAGCAGACTGATTAGATGCATTGATATTTCTTCCCAGGGTATGGTTGGTGTGGTGTGGGGATGGAGTGGCATTGTGTGACTCTGACATCTGGGTTTGACCTTCTGGCATGTGTCACATCTGCTTACATACTTGATTACATCTTTCCGTAGCATGGGCCAGTAGTGTTTTTCCATAATCAGGTCATGTGTGTGGTGTGCTCTGGGATGTCCCATGATTGGATGATCATGATTCACTCAAAGGATTTCTTCCCTAAGTGTTAAGTCATTTGGGACATAGAGCAGCTCATGCCAATACATGAATCCATCTTTTTCAGACCACTGAGTTGTGGGCTTCTTTAGGCCCTCTCAAGTGAACTTTTCCCATTTGTGCTGCAGTTTGGAGATGCGTTGTTTAACTGATTTGGAAACTGACTGAATAAAAAAAGCTTCGGATAGTAGAATTTGACCTTTGTTGTCGTTTTACACCCCATTTTCAAAGTCTGGCCTCCAGGACAGAGGATCAGCCAGGTTTGATTTGCCCAATCTGTGCACAATCAAAAAGTTGTACTCTTGGAGAATCTGTGACCATCTTGCTTGTCAGTGTGAGAGATCCTGAGGTTTGCAGAAAAACTCCAGATTCTTATGGTCTGTTCAGATCTCAAATGGGTATGTTGTGCCCAGCAGGTAGTGGCACCATTCCTTAATTGCATGGATAATCACAAGCATCTTCAAGTCCACAGCATGGTAATTATGCTCTGCTTCATTTAGACCCTGCGAGATGAAAGCAATTGACTTCCATGTGTCTTCCTACTTTTGGGTGAGCACAACACCAATTTCAATGCCTGACCCATCCATCTCAATGTGGAACACATCTGTGTCTGTCAGGATTGTGAGTGGTGGACTGGTAATCAGTGCTTGTTTTAGTGATTCATAGGCTCACTGAACCTCTTCCGACCATGCAAAGTCCTTCTTTTCGGATGTCAATGCATTGAGCAGGTGTGTGATTTTGATGAAGTCTTTTACAAATTGTTGATAGAAGTTGAGGAATCCAAGGAATGCTTAGACTTCCTTGTGACTCATTGGAACAGGGCAATCCTTGATTGCCTTGGTCTTGTTGCAGTCCATTTTGACCTCATTTTTGAATATGATAAGTCCAAGATACTCAATTTTCGTTTCCTCAAAATCACATTTTGTGTTTCAAATACAGATGATTTTCTCTAGTATTTGTAGTACTTCTCAGACTATACCATGGTGTTCCTCTAGCATTTTCATAAAGATCATTATGTCATTCATGTAAATGATGACTTTTCCTCAATTGATTAGATCTTGGAATATATGGTTCATCATTGTCTGGAATGTCACTGGGGAATTTGTCAATCCAAAGAACATGATGAGCAGTTCAAAGAGACCATGATTGGTCCAGAATACTGCCTTCCATTCATTGCCTTCTTTTATCTGCATGTTATTATACCTCCATCAGATGTCTAATTTGGTGAAGTATTTTGCAGACTTTAATTTGTCTACAAATTCTGTAATCAGGGGTAAAGGATATTAGTTTTTTATCATGATGTCATTGAATTTCCGATAATCCTGTATAGGGCAGAGGCATCCGTCTTTTTTCTTTATGAAGAAGAATGCTGATGTGAAGGATGACTTAGATGGCCTTATGCATTCAGATTTGAGGTTTTCCTCCAGGAATTTTTCAAGTTCTTTTTTCTCTGATGGGAACAGATTGTATGTTTTGCAGTTGACCTTGTGGTTGCCTGGATTTAAATCTATCACATGGTCCCATGGTCATCTTGACAGTAATGTGTTGAATGATTCTTTGGTGAAAACATCATGGAAGTCATGATAGATGTCCAGTACTGCTTTGAAGAATGTTTTCTTCTTCTTGGCTGTGTTGGCTGCTGCAGTGACATCAGTTGCAACATTGCAAATGTAGGTGTTGAGGTTGACATAAAATAGTCTCTCCCTCTCTTCTATGGGGATGTCATCCTCATCATTGTCACAATCAATTAGTTGAGGCATGTGATCATCTTCACACCTAAACATCACTTTTCCAGTTTTTCAATTGATATCTGGATTGTGTTGCTTCAGCCAATTGAAGTCTAGAAAGACTGGGTTGGTTCCCAGGTCTGTGACTGCAAGGGTCACTCATTCTTTGTGCCCTGCAATGTTCAACTCAGTGAGTACAAAATACTCAATCTTGCCTCTGGAGTTCTGTGATCCATCAGCATTGTAGACCAGTATTGCTCTTGGCAGTTTATGTGTCTGCAAATGCTTTTCCTTGACAAACAATCTGTCTATTGTCATGCCTGTGCAACCACTATCTACAAGGGCTTTGACCTCGAAGACTCATGCATTGTCTGTCTGCAGAGAACATTTCAACTCCAAAGAGTTTTTACTTCTTTCAGAGTGAATGTACTTTGGTTTATTTCGAAGTTCCACTATGACATAGTGCACTTTGGTGTTATTTATTGCATGAAGGTGACTGACAAGATCCTTGTTGACTTCTCCATATCACATGTCATGAATGAAGAACTTAAGGTGCTTGAGTGTCCTGTTCTTGAAACAACTCAGAACCACTGAAGGCTCTAGGTTGCTCAAGGGCCAAGTAGAGAGGAGAGGGGAGGATGAGTTGATGACTTTGATGCTGAGAAAACACCAAGAGGACAAGACTGTCCTTTGGTGGATTTTATTCAAGCCTTTATATACTATATGTGTGTTTGTATGTGTCAAAATATAATACCTCTGATCTCCGGTCTCCTTTGAGGTCATTTATAGCAACTCTGAGGCCAACATGCACCAACTCCCTCAACTCTGCTCCAGAGCATCTCAGAGTTGATCATTTATCCATGTAAGATCCTATTTCCTATCTCAGACCTGATAATTCTTATTCCAGACATTACATCGGAGTTATATCGGAGTTTAGCGCTCGCATCTCCGTCCCTATTTAGGTACTCAGCATTGTCCTTGCTCTCTCAGTTGTTCTGCCACACTACTGTGCAACAGCTAAGTCTGGGTATCTCTACCCCTCATAGTGCACACATTCTGACAGTATCTATGGTGTGTTAATCTAAGATGTCCATGATGTCTGTGCATGTATCTAATATATTAGAGATCATATGGAAGCTTGCTATAGTCTTGTACATGCCTGATGTGCAAGGCTGTGGAAGAATGGAAGATCATACATGAATAGGTTTAAGGGTGTGGTGAAGGGTATGGGTAATGGGTAATACATAGAATGCTCTAGGGCAGTCTAGAATGCATATGATGTCATACCTTATGCATGGGTAGAGTTGTGGGGTCATGCATGGAGTTTGTGTGTCATAGAGTCTACCTTTGCATCTAGGGTTTCTAGAGTAATTGTAATGCATGGGAGCGATGTTGGATGTTCATATACCATAGATTAGATGATTGTAACAATCTGTTCCTAAGAACATAGCCCAGATTCTCATCATCCTCCATTGCCACTATTTTCTGAAAAAAAAATTCATCAACACCAAATCAAACCCAAGAAGAAAATGTGTCATATAACTCTTCCCTGCTCTTACCCTTGACATCTTCACCTTCCTCTGAAATTCCACCTCATTTGTCCACATCTCACCCAACTTCAACAAATCTGTCATTGCCTTTATCTGAAGATTCTCTATCAATAATTCATAACATTCTGTCTACCACACTGAGTTCCAAGTCCTCATCTGGTTCTTCTACTCCATCATTGACCTTCACTACCTCTACAACATCTTCTCTACCCACAACTGCTTTCCATCCCACTTGTCCTGCCATACCTGGACACTCTGGACCAACCCTACTACAACATGACTTCCTGCATCCATATCCTCTGCTCCTACTCCCATTTTACCTGCTAACAACCTGAGACTGATGGCTCACCCAATGCACATGCTGCTTTGTAGAACTCAAAATGCCCCCAAGTTTGAAGAAGCTTCCACTCAACTTTCCCACTTTCTTGAAGATGTAGATCTCCTTGGAAACACTACCAGTATCAGTGCAGCTGACAAGATCAAGTATGCCATCCATTGTGCAGATCTTGAAGAGGCTGAGCTTTGGAAAATGCTCAATGAAGCCAAACAACCTAACTGAGACATATTCATGACTGCCATGAAAGAAATGTACTTGGGCTGTGAAGGTAATATCTGATATTGCTTTGCTGACCTACAATATCACATGCAGGAGTTTCTGCTAAACAAATGCACAATCAAGAGACCTTGGCAAGTACAGGAGGAAATTCAGCAAGATTACTTTCCACTTAGTCTTCAAATGCAAGAACTTCAACTCAGACTGCAATGCCTACTTCCTCCATGGGTTCTCTCCTGAGGTAGAAGAGAAGGTCCACAACAGACTCACAATTACCAAATCCAATCTTCATCCTGAAGACCCCTATCCAATGAAAGATAGCCTTAGTGCCACCAAGTTCTTGCCTACCAGTTTCCCACCATGCCAGAACTATTTGAAATTCTCCCTGTCCCTGCTGCTATCATTTCTGCTTAATGGGCAGCCCCACAAACCTATGCCTATATGCCAGCAGTAGGTCATACAGAAGTTAAGGCCAAGTATGCTGTGACTGCTAATGCCAACAGAATATACAGTATGTCATGCAGGTTCTGTAACAGACTGGGGCATTTCACCTGTAACTGTGAAGACACCCAGGAATTCCTCCATATAGGGAGGTGCATCTGAGGCCAAGACAGCTGCTTATACATGCTGAATGGTGTAGAATTCTGAAGCCTCCTACAGTAACATTCCTACTTCTTCTGAGTATTTGTCCATCCTCTGAGCTCCTCCAAAGTCCTTCACTACTCCTCCAAGACTCAATAGTCAGCGGCCACCTTCTTGAGTTAGAACTCTAATGTTTGGAGGACCGTACATTGGTTTTCACACTCTGAATGAGCATCTGTGAGTTGGAGTTGGGTTTTATTATTCGAATATTCGAATATTTAGTTTACATATCCCATGTTATGCTGCACCAGTGGCTCATACCTCTGTGAGATGGATGGTGGTCAGAACCAGTGCAGACTCAATAGCAAGATCAAAATTTGGTCCCACAGGACCTGTGGACCATGACTCATTACCATTTTGTATTGATCAATCTCGTCATCATACCTACTTGTCATCTTTGACCACAGCAAACATATTTCTGAGTTTCTATTGAGGTATTTTATGGTTTAAACCTGTTTTAGGTTCAGAAATATCCAACTGGTATCCAATCTGAGTCACTACCTTGGTCAATTGCATCTGTAGATTACATTGAACCCATAATACATAGTATGTCAGAACCTATGGCAAGGGCAGTAGTGTCCAGTACTCAGATGCCCAAAGAGTGATTACAAATAAAATTCACCTATGGTAAGGGCAGTAGTGCCCAGTACTATGTACTATCAGATATGACCATAGGTAAGATAAATGGAGAGCCTCACCTCAGCCAGATGCCCAGAGAGCAATCACAACTGAGGTGAGTTGAAAGAGATTAAATAGTGAAATGGTATGTGTGCATATCAACTCCGGCAACTGCAGACCGGAGTTAAGCAAGAATAAGTGACATGCATTAGAAATAGCTCAGAATGAGAAAGGAATAGTGCATAAAATAAAATGAGTCATATGACTTGCAGGAAATCATACAACAGACTTAGAAGAATATGCCATGTCAAGAGAGGTTGCTGGAATAGGTAAAGTACAATTCTGAAGTCAAAGAGAGTTGAAGACACACAAAACAAGTCGGAGCTCCTGTGGAGTTGTATCGGAGTTGCGCCAGAGGTAGACTTTGACATAGTACATAACTACAATGATCAAAAAGAATGGCCACTATTGGTCATCATTGGAATGAAGAAAGAGTCAAACACTTTCATCCCTGCTCAAATGCAATCTTTTCAAGATTCTTGGTAAAGATATCTGCAAACTGTGAATTGGAAGGAACATAGAATAGTTCTACTTCACCAAATTCAATGGCCTCCCGAATGTAATGTTCAGAGATGTAGACATGTTTAGTCCATCCTTCTTGAGCAGGATTTAAAGCAAGGAATATGGTGCCTTGATTGTCGATGCATAGAGGAATGGTAGAGAGAGGATAAGACACCTCTTCAAACAGATTGTGAATCCATTGGAGTTGTTTCATACATTCTGTCATTCCACATTATTCTGCTTCAGTGAATGGAAGTTGAACTCTTCATTGTCCCATGAGACTACTCTGTTTGCAAGGAATATGACATAACCAGTAGTGGACCATGAGATCTCAATGTCTCCAGCACAACCAGTGTCAGAATAAGCCACAAAACCATCATTTGGGCCATTCACAGTATAGTTCAGGCATAAGTCCTGAGTATGGAATAAATAGTGCACTATGTAGAGTACCTTCTGCAAATGTTCCTCTGAGGGATTTGCAGAGAACTGTGACATCTTGATCACTGCATAAGCTAGGTCTTGTCATGTTCCAAGCATGATGTAGAGCAATGATCCAATGACTGATTGGTAGTGACTTCAAAGATCAGGGTTTGATTGACCTTCATTTGGCTTAGGATTATATCCAGAAGGTAGAGGAGTCAAAACTACTTTGCAGTTTGTTTGACCAAAATTCTGAACTACTTTGGAAGCATAGAAACATCGATCAAGTCTCAGAGTTCGTTTAAAATCATTCCTGGTGATCCTCATTCCAAGATATTCTTTGGCAGGGCCAAGATCTCTGGATTTCCATCATTCCATAAACCATTTCCTGTGTTGAAGAGTGAAGGTTCTATTACTACCCATAAAAAGAGCATCATCAACATAGAAAACTAGAACAATCAAATGTTCACTGATGAGTTTGATATAAACTCTGGGATGAGAAATACAGTTTTTGAAGGTAAATTTCAGAAGGCTTTTGTGCAACTCCTTGTTTCATTGGAGTGCAGCCCATTTGAGGCCATAGATGGCCCTTTGAAGATGAGAAACCTTCTTCTTCTGGCCTGATTGAATGAAACCTTCATGTTCAACCATATGAAGTTCTTCATCTAGTTTGCCAAACAGGAATGCTGTTTTGACATTGAGAGATTCAACCTCCCAGTCTTCCAAAGCTGCAAGAGCTAGGAGTAGATGAAATGTCTCAAACATGGTAACAGGTGAGAAGGTTTCTTCATAGTCAATACCAAAGACTTGGGTAAAGCCTTCAGCAACAAAGCGAGCCTTTTTATGACCATTGCTTTTAACTGCATATATCCATCTTCCTTTGATGGGTTGATGACCTTTGGATAGATCAACTAGATCTCAAACTTTTCATTGCATGAGATATTGGTATTCTTCATTCATAGCAGCTTTCCATTGACATTGTTCATCATTTGGAAGCTTGAGTATATCTCTATACTGTCTGGGATTATTCTCACTTATAGTGACAGACAGGTGAATTCTCATCCATTGGTTACCATACATGGTTCCCATGTCTTTTTCTTTGTTTGTAGATCTCGGTTGTGTAACCAGTTCTCATTGAGAAGTTTCCTCTTGGAGGGGTACAATACCAGAATGAATGTCTCTCTCGATTTCAACAGGACATCTATTCCCATAGATGTTATTAGGAAGAATCCTTGGTTGAGCAGGTCTAGTGAATGTCACTCTGGAATTGTAGGTCTAAAAGTAGCTCTAGCTTCTGTAGATGGGCGAGCATGGAATTCAGGGGATGGTTCTGGTCAAGAAGGGAGTTTGGACTGTCTGTGACTGTCCTTTATAGATCCTCTTTGTTCAGTACATGGTAGGTCTTCCCTGGGTGGCAGCATATGGGGATTGAAATCAGAGGCCAATGAAGATGGTGAAGGTGATGATGAGGTGCTTGAATGAGAGGAAGGTGATCTAGATCTTGGACAAATAGGTGGTCTAAGATCAGGAATATTGATTATGACATGATGAGAAGAAGAATCTGAATTCCCTTCATCTTGGTCATTATTGTGAAGGTCAGGTGAACTGTCTTCAGATATTGAGGGCAGTTTGTCTTCTATCTCTCTGGAAGTGGACAGGAAACTTGATTCATCAAAAGTGGCATGACTGGAGATGAAGCTTTGATGATGTTGAGTAGACTAGAATCTCCAACCCTTTGTGTTGATCTCATATCCAATAAAGATCATTTCTTCAGCTTTTGCTGAGAGTTTATCCTGATGTTGTTCAGAGGAAATGAACACATAAGCCTTGCAACCAAAGATGTGAAAATAAGACACATCCAGTTTGTCTCCATTGAAGAGTTCAATGGGGGTTTTTCACTAGTGTCATCTCAGAGGCTGTCTGTTATAGATATGAAGAGAGGTCTCTAAAGCTTCTTGCAAGAAGAATCTATGTAGGTAGACTAGCCTGATGATGCATAGCTTCTGCTTTATCCATGATAATATGATTAAAACTTTCAGCATGTCTATTCTATTGTGGTGTGTGAGGGGAAGAGGCCTGATGAGTGATGCCTTGAGATGAGAAGAATGATTGAATATGCTTCCCTATGTATTTCCCACCACAATCAGAATGTACAGAGGTGACATGAGAAAGCCAAGCAATCTGGCATTGAAGTGCAGATGCAGTACCAGATTTCTCATGAAGGAAGTGGAGAAGGGCAAAGCCAGAGAAGTCATCAATGAGAGTGAGGATATAGTGGCAACAAGAGTGTGATTCAACAGGAAAAGGTTCCACTAAATTGGTGTGCAGTAGGGCAAGAGAACAACCAGTTCTCTTGATTGAAGGACCAAAGGGGCAATCTGACATTTTCCCTAAAGTGCAACCTTCACAAGGTGAAGTATCAGGTGGGTGGATATGGAAGGGCAGCCAGAAGTCTGAGTGCCTAGATGTCTCATCACATTTTTAGAGCAATGTCTGAAGCGATGGTGCCATAGATGATATGAATCATTAGTTGCAAGCAAGGCATTCAGTCCTGGTTTAATCGAGGATGACTAAAACCAATGAAGATTGTTATCTGAACATGAGGCAGAAGTCCGGATGACCAGAAGTCCTCGATTATCCCAGATGCAGGTTTCACCATTTGAGATCTCACATCTGAAATCTTGAGAGGTCAGAGTGGGCACAGAAAGGAGGCAATGTGCCACCTTAGGTGCATACCAGACACATTCAAGTACCGTAGAATCAAGACCAGCAGGATGGATAATAACTTTTCCAGGTCCATGCATATTGATGGTTAATTCATTTGCCATGAAGGCTTGTTTGATACTTTTACCAAGATGTGTGAAGTCATCAAGATAAGGGGTGATGTGATCAGTGCAACCACTGTCAATCATCCGATGAGAACATTCAAAGGAGCTCAGGGAAGTTCCAACAGTATACAGGCCAATTGGTTTAGATTTATAAGGAACAACACCTTCATGGCTATGGTTTTTATGAGTCTCTTTCAAATCAGCAAGATGCTGCATGATAGAAAGGGTAGCAAAAGTGATAGGTTCCATCTAATCCATGTAAGGCGTCTTCTTTTCTGGGATAGGAAGGTCTCTGATGCTAGCACCAGGCAGAAAAGAGTCAGATGATTAACCACCAAGAACAAACTCTTCAGTTTTCTTCTCTGTCAACCTTTTCACTCTTGGGGATCTCATCAATTTCTCTTTAGAGCAAGGAAGAGAATAGTTTTGAAATAAATTCAAAGGACCAGCCATACCATCATCCATGTCAGTATTGATAGGATGATCCCATCCAGCTTCAGCTGTCTCAGAAGAAAAAGAACATTGTTCTTCTTCAACCTCCGTATGATCTGCTAAGCGGTCACATGGGTCATAAGTATTGACCATGGTGTCAAAATCAGCTTCAGTGAACTGATTGAGATCAAAGCTTATGATTGCATTTGCCATGACTTCATTCACTTTAACAGGTTGTTTTCCTTTCCCTTTATGTGACTGGTGATGTCAATACCAGTCTCTCTTTCCTTGTTTCAAGG
>JBBPTO010000616.1:0-25656 GCA_038094155.1 Pulveroboletus cf. aberrans
GCGTACGCGCCATCCCCGTTGGTTCGCTCAATATAACTACATTGTTGGAGCTGGTGGGTTCCATCAATCGATTGTTGTGCGCCGAATCTGAGAACTGACACAGCCCTCGACGGAGGAGCCCAAGTGATGGTGTTCATACTTTCTTTTGCAGTTCAGGGTGTGGCAGGAACCTCCCACCTCTTCCCAAGCTGGTGGGGCGCAAACCAAGGTGGGAACTATGATCGCTGCGCATACTTGACGTAGTGTGCGGCGTTGTTGCCGTCGTGACATGCGGTCGGATCATTGTTTGCGTAATGGAACAGGCCAAAATATCCCTCACACCGGATGCCGGTGGAGCAGGAGACCCAGATGACATTGATGATGATCATGACAAGTAGGGTGGTGACTC
Source organism: Pulveroboletus cf. aberrans (assembly GCA_038094155.1). Taxonomy (NCBI): domain Eukaryota; kingdom Fungi; phylum Basidiomycota; class Agaricomycetes; order Boletales; family Boletaceae; genus Pulveroboletus; species Pulveroboletus cf. aberrans. The sequence continues at coordinate 389 of JBBPTO010000616.1, forward strand.
GGACTTGCGTTCAATTGGTGAACTGGCCATTTACCTTCTCACCATCACATAACGAAGTTTATATGGTCAAATCCAACGATGATTACTGTACCTACTTCCTACAGTATTGAATTATTGTGAAATCACTGAGTTGATTTCAGATGCAGATAACTCCCAACAGTGATCTTCGAACTCCACATCAAAATTGTTAAACGCAAAATGCCAAGGCACCATTGATGTTTCATTGGCTTCTACTTGACTTGCAAGCTCAGAATTGATATTTTGTTCTACCCTGGTTCCTTTTATCAGACGAAGAAGACAAGGATCAGTACTCAGATATCTGTTGTCTGTGCAGGCAATGATAAGATAAAGAAAAATGGAGGAAAGGAGGATCAGCTTCGAGTTGGTCATCAAACATGTCGCATAGCAAACGGGTCCAAACTCACCAGAGTTTATCCAGGGCAACGTGAGCACAATCTTTCAGCTCCTCTGACCTCAGCGCAGGCATCAGCAAAATCTGGTTTTGCTGTCCAGTACTGTCCAGCACTATGGGACTATGGACTAAGGGACATGCAATCCCCAGGTTTTGCTGATGCAGAGGTAAAACTGATGCCAATGCGAACTTCACCGTCACAGTAAGTGATGGACCATGACCCAAAGCTCAGTAATTCCGTCATCGGTGGAAGATGATTACTTGCACATCAAAGGTATTCTGGTGTCTCTGCACTGTGGCAAACTCAGACCTGACTAACAGCCTAGTATACTGAGCACAATTAATGTAGTGCCGGTACAGGTGACCGAGTATACACTGGGGGATCACGATGGATGTCAAAGACCCGGCATGTCGGAGGGTTTTTCTGCTCTGTACGTACAAACCTATTTAAATCGTTCTTTACCTACGCATACACGCACGTTACACGAGGAGTTCACTACGTGCATAGCTCCAAATTATTCATACGATCACCTCAGTTTCGTTCTACTACGACGACTGAGGTGAGCCCGCCACTAGTACATCATACCTACCGCTCGTTCCAACACCGTACCCAGTCCACTCGTTTTCGTCTAGTTCACCCGTATCAGCATGTAGTGGTGACGAGCCCAGTCAGAGGAGACTGGCAGTACTTATATGTACTATCATGGTCCTGCATGCATGTCTCTTGGGTTGATCAGTCATTTATTCATGAACCGGTGACTGGGAGTCACTGGCATTGGCCGTCTACATGATCATTAAAAATGACTGCATCTCGGGACCAAACAAACGTGGTCTTGCCATCGATGCAATGTTCCAGTTCTAGTGACATTGGCGCGTTGCTTTGAGCTGTGCGGGGTTGCCATGGACTGGCCAGCGGTGTGGGAAGCAGGATGCGAACAAGGTGGCGGGGGTAGAACGTTGATAATCCCGCGAGGCAAGAGGAGAAAAGCACATCACCACTTTGCAACATGTAGCTGTGTCACAAATACCAGTGTCTACGGCCCTCGTTTGACTAGCACAAATCTCTATTTGAGTGCAAGGAGCCGTGAAACATATCACTGGCACTGCAAATCAATACCTGTGATACGTGTGGACTACAAATTTGACCCTTGGCAGTCATCTCCGGTTGCGAAACTCTTCAGTGAGTGGTACGGCACGTCACTGAAGACGAGGGCCTGCTGGACTTGTGAGTGCATGTGCCCGCGAAAAGGCGGATTCCTGGCGCCATTCATGCATGACTTCGGTTCCGTCAGTGAAAGGGGAATGCAAATGTGAATTGATTGTGGAGCCTGACCGTCAGGCTCCACAATCAATTCACATTTGCATTCCTAGGGCCTACGATGGGTAGGGGGTAACCCGGGTAACCCGTGGTGGACAACCCGCGGGTTAAGCAATGGGTGGGTCATCGTGGGTACGGGTACCCGTGGGAACGTGAACCCGGGTGGGTACGGGTAAGAGGAGGGCAAAAATGGTCTGACCCGGGTATACCTGCGGGTCATAGGCTGGCAGCGGGTGCTTGGGATGCTTCAGTCAACCCATCCGTCAGAACCATTTTACAACTTGCAACAACTGTTTAGTGAGCTTAGTACTAGTCGTGAGTAAACGCGCCAGGACGAGAAGCCAGCCTGAGCCAAAGACGGACTGCACAGCGGTGCAGCCTGCGGTGTCATTAAACAGCCTGAAAGCGCCCGAAAAACGGCAGTAGTGCAAGTACGTAGGACATCGAACACGTTGTGAGGAGTGTAGTTAAACAGCGTGACTCATATGCACACATGTACAGTGATTTACTACAGTACCGGTTGGAAACGAACCGGCAGGAACTTGAACGCAGTTTAAAGTTTAAATAAATGTCCGGCAGACGGAACAAGATCTTCCGGCCTTACATGGCAATGTCGTCAAATGTCTGGCATGCATTAGCATCATAGAAACCTATGCACGCAGTAATTTACTACTGGTTGGAAGTGAGCCGGGAGTAAAATGTAAAGCTTAAACATCCGGCAGAAGGAACATGACCTTCCGGCCTTACAGAGCGAGGTAGGGTGATTACACTAGATTTGTAGGCTCTGTCGTTGTGGTCCGGCAAGATAGTCTTGCCGTTGAGCCTAATATCATTTTGTTCATCCTCGGGCTGGTATAAAGCTGACTCAAAGGAGCCACATTTCAACCAATTGAACCAACCCACAGTTCCTCCATCTGAATGTCGTCCATGGCAAGCTCCCAGTGTGCAGTTGGTCCAGATGGGCAACTCCTGGATGCTTCCGAGATCCCATTTTTTCATGATATTGATGATGATGTCCCCCTTCCTTGTGACAACTCGCAGAATGTGAGTGAGTCATCACAATCAGTCATCATTCACTCCCCTCCGCGTAAACGTGCCAAACGTGGAACATTGCTGGACATGGATGTTTGGGATTGGACTGACGAGAAAATTCTTCGTGAGTTACACAATTAACCTGCCAGTCTTGTAACATAGAATAATTGCATGCCATGCAGAAGAATCAATTCAAAAATGGACCTCCCCTCACTACGAGCACTTTATACCAAGTGTTCGTCGAGTTACTGGCACAGATGGTCACTACAAACATATCGAGTTTATTTTTACATGTAAGGAGGATCCAGTAAATTGCCATCTTGTTCGGGCAAGGATGGCAACAAGTGAGGGCACTTCAAATCTACAGCGCAAGATCACTCGATGCTGCAAGCGACGGGGATTAAGCAACAATGGTACTAGTGTTGGCGCCCAACAGACAATTCCAGGAACCATATCGAAATATACTCCTGCCAAGCACCGTGCTTTGATTGCAATGCGTTGCGCACGTTCAAGTCGCCCATTCAACATCATGAATGATCCTGAATACAAGGAAGAAGTTGAGCTCCTTCGTCCTGGAACAAGAATTCCCTCAGCTCAGACTGTCTCCGATGATGTCCGACTCATTTATGACAAGGGATCTAAATTTGTCAAGGAATACTTCTCAGTATGTGGCGGCAGCACTCCTCAGCTTAGTATGCCACTTACTAACTTCTATTTATTGCTACTACAAGAAACATATTGGCTCGGTCCATCTTGTCATTGATGGATGGACCGCACCATTTGCAGCCTCATACCTCGGCATTGTTGCTGTGTGGCTTGCAGATGGTAAAATTTGGCGTGGGATTTTGGAGTTTGTTCGGTGCGTAATGTATGCAATTTCGGACATGTGAGAATCTCAGATCTGTGATCAGACTGACAGAACGTCATACTGGGGAGTATCTTGCACAGATGACAGCAGACTGTGTCAAGAGATTCGGGCTCGAGCAGAAGGTAAATCTAGCTAGTACTCCAACCATTTTACAGGGATGGAAATTTCCATTATAGATACACACACTTGCTATGGACAATGCAGCGAATTGTGATGCAATGGCAAAGCACCTAGAGGACCTTGTTGAGAGCTTTCGTGGTCAAAGCTCACGGACGAGATGCATGCCACATACTGTCAACTTAGTTGCAAAGGTAATCTGTGGTATTCGTGTTGCATTTGCTGCCACTGACTTGTTGTCATGCTTCCCAGACTTTTCTTTCATTCTTCTACCCTCAATGAACTCGTAAGAGGACTGTGAAGGTGTCTGGGTCGAAGAAGAAAAATAAACATACAAAAAGTAACCCTTTTCATGGCGATGCAGAGAAGGTTGTGGTCGATGGGGCTGTTGCAGCCCAGTTTTCGACTGCTGAACATGAGTTTTTGAATGAGGACTTGGACCTGACAGTGAATGACAATGCTCGAGTGCCTGATGATGCCAAGGCTGCACATGATGTAGCTGCAGTCAAAGGTATCTGTGCACAGGCTCGCCAGGAAGCAAGCCAGCTGTATGCAATCAATATTTGCCCTCAGGAAGATATTGAGGCAGCGTCTTTAATGGCAAAGGTGCGGAGGATCATGATGGTGGTTCCCACAGCTGCGTGCATATTGACTCTGACATGAACGTATTCAGGTATCTGGTTTGGCACGACGTGTAAATGACAGCCCCCAGCTCCAGGAGGCTTTTCGCAGACACATTGATGCAAAGCAGTGCCAGCCCAATGCACCATCTGTTACCAAGGCAGTGCTTGACCGGCATGTTCCAACTCGATGGAACTCCGACTTCACATGCCTGCAGGCTCAAGTTGCACTTCGATTTTATGTTGCAAGCTTCGTGAAGGATCCCGACTATGGCCTTGAAGAGTATGAACTAACGGGCAAGCAGTGGAAACTTGCAGTACATCTCACAGATGTATTAGTCGTATGAGGTCATTCCTTTCATGTGCAGGTTGCAATCTAACATGCGAATAGATCTTTAAGCAGGTTTCTGACCTGTTCTCTCTCGCAGAAGTTCCTTTGATATACGAGGTAATTCCTATGCTGGAGGATATGGAGCATGAACTCGAGGGAGTGAGAAATGACGCAGACCTCCCTAACGTCATCCGGGTTGCCGCTCACGCAGCGCTATTAATGATTGGCAAGTATTATGGGCTTACCGACGACTGTGAAGTCTACCGAATAGCAATGGGTACTCTAGAGCTCTCACCGTGTATTATGGATCACTAATGCTGTCAAGTAGTAATGTGCCCGAACAAGAAGTTGAAATACTTCGATGACAACCCTGACTGGCGTGCCGACGATGTAATGGAAGTAAGGCGGGTGGTCGAGGAACGTTGGCAAGAATCATATGCAGCTCGGAGTGGCTTGATGAATGGAGAAGTTCCAGCCATCACGCAAGCCTCTAGTATTATTCCTGTAAGTCATTTTCGTTTCTTCAAAAAAAAAAACTCCTAGTTGAACAAGTTGACTCGGACTATTGCTCTCAGCGCTCGCGATGGGCACGAGAACGTCCTGTTGCAGGCCCGTCATCCACTACACTATCCCACGACAGTATTGGATCGTATTTGATGGCACCCATTGTGTCGAATGCCGAAATTCTTTCAGCGGGCGGTATTCTAAAGTACTGGGACTACATGCGTGCCACACGTCCTCGTCTCGCACAGATGGCACTTGACTACCTCTCTGCACCAGGTCCGTACTCTTTGCAGATGAATTATCCGTTCTGCTTACATCTAACTACCTGTCTAGCTTCCTCAGTGGATGCGGAACGATCATTTTCATGTGGACGACTTCAAGTGAACCACCTGCAGCACGGAATCAGTTCGCAGTCCTTCAAGGCAAAGCTTGCAATCGGGTCGTGGTCTCGTACCCCATTACTACCTCCAAATCTACCTGAAGAAATCATCAGAGCTCGAATGAAGGGTGCCACTCGCAGTCAGGCTGTCAGCGGCAAGGGAAAGGGAAGAGACTCAGTCGAAGTCGAATATGACACTGTAGTCATTGAATAGTCACAATCTCTGTTTACTACACTGCCAATAGGTCACCTAGGTCCATTCGCGATATCATGTAGTTCTGGTAACCCGCGGGTTACCCGGTCAACCCGCAGTTTATACCCGGGTTCGACCCGTACCCACGACTGACTAACCCGGGTTGGGTATGGCCACTGCGGAGATGCATCACAGACCTGCGGGTTTGTACCCGGGTCATACCCGGGTATACCCATCTTAGGCCCTGGCCTGACGGTCAATCGTCCTCGTGGATGATAATCCTCTGCTCCATTGCAGTGCGAGACCCCTCGGCTAGTTGAAGCGCTGGCTCTTCGCTGTCTGGAGGGGGGTGTTCCTCACAGGTGCCCGCCTCGGGACCCTCTTTAGCTTCAGTCTCGTCCTCGTCGGTCTCCTCTCCGGGTTTCTTGAACACAAGTTCCTTCCCGTTGACCAGTCTACGTTTCTTCAAGGGCACATCAGAAGTTCCAGATTGTCCCTCTCCGAGGCCAGTCTTATCTAAGGATTTGGTCTTCGCACGTTCCTTCTTTTTTTGTCGTTTTGCGCGATTCTTTGCGGTCTTTGCTTCCGCATGTTCTTCAGCCTCTTTGTGCCGTCGCTCGAACTCTTCCGTTTCCGTTTCCTATGAGGAAACGTTGAGTTGCATGAATAAAGATAACGCGGGCGGGCGCACATACTTTTCTGGCCTCTTCCTCCATGATCTTGAGTCTCTCGTATTCCCGTCTCCTGCTTGCTTTGTAGACGTGGAACTCGCCGCTTCCTGCGCCAGCACTCGAGCCCTGCACATTCTTCATCATCTCTCGCGCAGGGCGTATCATCTTTTCCTTCGGTGGAGGTGGGATGTAGGCTGGTTTGCTGGGATCTTTAAGGAGCCGCTCGAGTTGGGAGCGCTGACGGTCAAGTGGGGTGATCGCATGCCGGGTGGTACTTGGTGCGGGCGATGCGGAGTACGGGTGCGGTGAAGGCGAGTTGGTCGTTGACATGGTTCGTATCTAAAAGCCTTCTCGGACTGGACCTAAGTTGCGTGGGGATGAACTTTCCTTAGAAAGTACTTTACTACATAAACAGGCATCAAATACTGTTAGTACTTCCGGTTGAATAACCACGATTCGCCTGTCCCTGTTCGTCAGTTTGCATTGCTAGGCATGTACATCTAATGTCTACGAATTTTCCTTCTGGGCAAGGGACGCGAAGAATCGGTTCCCCAGTTCGTTGGGCACATGCGTATTCACCCAGATCCATCCCAACGCCCCTCCGCCCAGATCCTGATGACCATCCAAGGCAAGCTCCAGTTCGTCTCAACCCTTACTGAAATCAAGTTTCTGAACCAGCGCACAAATCGCTCGCTTTCCGAGTCCCTGGCGTCGATATTCGGGGTCTACGCGTAATGCCCTGATGCTGCCATGCAGTGCATCAACACACAAGCAACGAGCCGCCCCCCGCCCTGCCCCATATCTCCTCGCTCCCGAAGGCACACAATACGGTGCTTCTATGATGTACTCTTAAGTGCGCGGAATCGGCGAGGCACCGCCGACAAACGGCACGTCGGACGCTCGAATCTCGGCCACCTCGAATGCCGAGCCATCGCCCTGTAGTATTGGCATCATCGGGTCCGTAGCTGATGATGAACCATCGTGGGCGAACGTGCCCCGCGGAAAGGCGTACCGTACGACGGGATTTTGGAAAGTCGACATGGGTGCGAGCACAGCTGACCATTTCGCATGGACGCAGCCGACTACGATCATGGGTGGATCAGCGGCGATGCAGCGCGTTGGCGCAGAGCCGAGGGAGGTCAAGATAGAATCGTATCTTGGATGTGCCTCGCAGGTGATGTCCAGGAGGTGCTCGAACACACGCTTGACGTGCTCTTACTCCGCTCCCGTTGACGAGTTGTGGTCGGCCGACGTGCGGGACTCCCCTGAGCAGAATAAACGGAACTGATGGTTCAGTTCGGAATAATGCATGGGGGTTGGGGAACGAAATGGCATCAAAATAGAGGGATGCGGTGGACCAGAGAGTGACTTTAGCCGAATCGATGTCTTGTAACGTAGTGTCGGCTCGGGGCCAGTGTTGAGAATCGCTCCAAGAATGTGGAGATTATAAGGTGCGTGTGGGATAAGCAACTTGATGAGTGCTGCTAAAGTACTGCGAGAGTCGGCGCTTAGGTCAATGCGATGGAGCGGTTGTTTCAACGCGGTCATCGTCTCCATGCGTTGCCAAGGGCACGTTATGTACCTTGTACAGGATGTGTCGCAGTGCTTTGATGCTGAATCGTTTCAGTATCGAGATTTGTGAGCATGGCCTCTCACCACCACCGTGCCAATCACTGCTATTATGACACTCGGCACCGAGGCCCAAGGATCTCTGAAACACGGAGCCTCCATTGAAACGAGTGTCCCGCAAACGCCGCATCCTGTAGTAACAGAAGCACATGATTGAGAACCAAACAACAAACCGTGAATCCACACCAAGCTTTTGCAGTCTGAACCATGCGGGAGTGCGGATCTAAGGTATCATACTACAATTATATGGTACACAGCTGCGCCATACTTGGCAGGACGCAATGCAGACTGCACTCATGATCCCATTTCTTTAGGACTCACTCGCTCGCTCGTGGATCCGTGCGAACAACGTGGATGATTGTTCACGTAGCTGGTGCATATTGTATTCGATGGTTATCGTGAACAACTTGAGATGCTATTCCGCATACGTGGTATCACATCCCCGCGAGTGGTTCTATATAACTGTAGGCAAGGAGGACATTAGGAGAGCACAATCAGGGGGAAAGAGGAGAAACTCACGAAGTACTGCATTCACGCAGCCATCATTTTCGGGGTTGTTGGTTATTTGAGCATACTTGCCGAACACAACCTTGCCTCCAGTCGTAACCATTCCCAACTCTGAAACATTGACTTCAATCACTGTTCCTTTGGTCAATACACCGAGCTGAGTATACATCGGCGATTGTGGGTTTTTCTTGACACCTAATATCTGCAGCTGGAACGTTGCTTTCAGGTCCGCTACCGAAAACATTCATATCGTAACGCCGGAGTAGCATTGCAGACGCTCACGATGGGTGACGTTGGCTTTTTTATACCGTAGAGCCATCGGTCTGATAAAACGTTCCATTTTGACGGGTCTTCGGGTGAAGCCTTCGCCAACAAAGGTGGCCTTCGTCACCATTCGCTTCCATGCCTTACTCTTACTTTTGCCAGTCTTGACGACCTTGAACATCTCATCTTCTGCGATGCCGCGAACTTTGGGTAGTGGTACAGAGTACTTTGCGGCCTTGTCTTTGCGCTTCTGTTTGATGGCCGATGAGAGCGCCTTGGCATCTTTTTGGCCCTCGCGGTCGAGAAGGTACGTAGGAAGGGCACCATCTGGAACGGCGGAAGAGTCTGCTTGTTTGACGTTGCGTTCGTCGTGGGCTTTGAGTGTCTTCTTGAGTTGAACCTTTTCTGCGTGACGCTTGGCGTGGAGGATCTTCGCCTTTAGACCAAACGTCTTTTGCGCAACCGCAGACGCTTTGTGAACTGCGCGGGCTTCCCTCTTACGCCTGGAGGAGTCAAATTGGATGGATCGGATGTGAGTATTATTCGAGAGACTTACTTCCGTTCGTAGTAGTCTAACCGCCTGCCGTGTCGTTTGATATGCTCCTCGATGTATTCGTTCTACAACTCGTAGATTAGGTCGAAAAAAAGGCTGCGCTATCGCATCCAAAATACCTGCGGCTGCGTGTGGTGTCAGTAAAGAGACGGAGCAGCGGCGGGGAGACTTGCCATCGTGAATGAAGCGAGAGCGGTGCGGCAAATGCCGAGTCAGGTAGACTACGACCACGACCACGACCACGACCGTGTCCATACCCGCCCGTAATGTGGCAAGAATCGAGCAACCACTATGCTACGTCGTCGTCGCACAGTCCCTACTACCCCCAGCAAAATGTACCTCTGCAATTCTACGCTGCCGGGTCTGACCAGGGCCAGTTTTACCCTGGCTCGCGCTCAAGTCTAGAAGGCAACATGGGCACATCAGCCCCAATGCCATCAGTAGGTGTCGCTCAGGCATATGGTGGCACTATTCAGCAGCCCAGCGGCTGGTGGACTGCCTTTGGCACTGGTGGATTCGAGGGTGAACCTCCATTACTGGAAGGTAAAGTACTGCCTGTTCTCTCGCGCGTCCATTTCGAACCAAGTCCCCAGAACTGGGCATCAACTTTTCCCATATACGAGCCAAATCCATGACCGTCCTCAATCCACTCCAGCGAGTGGATGAGCACATCATGGATGACGCCGACCTTGCAGGCCCTCTCCTTTTCTTCTTCTTGTTTGGAATGCTTCTCCTCCTGGTTAGTCGTACCTCCTTCCACGATACCCATCGACTCACGGAACCCGATAGTCCGGGAAACAACAGTTTGGATATATATATGGTTTCGGTTTGCTGGGGTCGGTGTCAATATACACTCTCCTCAACCTTATGTCCGACAAAGGCATCGACGTTTACCGCGTGGTGTCCGTCTTGGGCTATTGCTTGCTCCCGATGGTTGGCGTCGGTGCGGTAAGCGTGGTTATCACGCTCGAGTACGTACTTCCTCTCATGTTCGGGTCCGTAGGCTCACCAGATACGTGTGCCTAGCGGATTCGTTGGTTACCTGCTCTCTCTGGTCTCGATCATATGGTGCACATTCTCCGCATCAAACATTTTCGTAGCAGTGCTGCGCATGTCGGAACAGCAGATGCTGGTTGCATATCCTGTCGGCCTACTTTACGGATGTTTCGCGCTGTTGAGCGTCTTCAATGTAGGCGCAGGTGGATCATCGGGTAGATAGGTTGCAGCGTATTTTCAGTGACACGCCCTTCACTAGCACTCTTGGTCCCCGCCCTGCTGGAACTAGACCTGGTTTCTACGTGCGCCAAACCAGCAATTCCATGCAATTTTACAAGTGCAGGTAATGTATAGGCCCTCGTACCGGAGTACGATGTGACAGATAGAATCATTATGGTACAGACTCAATACGTATGAACCTGATATAGTATGGCGCAACATCAGTCCAGATCGGGTGGTGCCCACAATACACAGCGTCCACTACCATTGCCCGTCGCACATCGCTGGACGATGCTTGGGTGTGAACACGTGACAGCCTGAGTCGCACTGATCCTAAGGCGTTTATGAGCCAAGCGCGCTGACGAAAACGCAGTCTACACTCACAAATTGGGGCCCGCCAATTTCGCGATGAGTTCTCCCTGAATATTCATATGAAGGCACATGCACTATTTAGTTCACAGGCATTCAAACCGAAGGGAAGACATACTTTGCAGGAATAAATGTTGAGGGAGTGATCCATGTTGCCGACCTAGTTTTTATGTCGGTGGTTCTACATTCAACTGAATTAACTCAAGGTGGTGTCGCGCACCGTGAAATGCGGGTAGACGTCCGGATTTGGGTTCCATACGGCACGAAGAAGTGTCAACCATCTTCCCTGAATGCATCGTCAATGATTGATCGGACAATTAGAAGCTGACTGCTTACGGTCTGACAGTTGTGCTTGATTCGACTGAATGGCGTGAATGTAGGGAAAACGGGGGAAGAGTCGTATTTCCCTGCGTCAAGCTCCCAAACTATTCGTCACAGTTGAGTCCCATATGACAAGAAACACCGAGAGTACCCACTCCTCAAGGTGTCGTCGTAACTCGTGCTTACAATACTCCGCCCTCTAGGGTCCCAGTATGCTGAGGTGACAGATTTGCCGTGAGCGTACTCACCACGTAACGCGCCGCTCCCCTTTTTGGACTCGATGAATTTCTGTACACTGTCAAAGTCAAACTCGAATGGGAGCAAGGAGGGTTTCGTAGCGGAGGATGATGGCGAGCGGGAAGTTGAAGTAATACCAATTCTGTGTTGTTTGGTCGTTAGGGAATCTAGTTTTCGGGTGTCCCATATCCTAAGGCCGAAGAGTCAGCAAGACGTGGAATAAGAGATAATGTCTCTTACTTTAAATGTCGGCTGTTGGAAGCCGTCAGGATCAAGTGGGGACTAGTCGGATTTACGCTGACACTCCCTATTTTTTGGTCCTCCAGCCCATACCAGCGAGCATTACCTGGACCCTCCCGCAGGTCTAAATGAGTCACCCCACCCGAGACATCGGATATCCACATCTCGTGTCCGGAAGGAATCAATTCAAGAGAAGTGAACAGGGCATCTGAAGAGTATATTTGGTGGGAGATGCCTGAAACAAAAGAAAAACGTCGGATAGTGCAATCATAAGATGTCGTGTATAGCTGGTGACACACGGTAAGAAAGGTTTTAATGAGGCGAGGCGAGGCAGGCGTACGCTATGTGAGTCTATTGGGTCTATCCTGATGGACGAGATGGAGGACTTCGCAGTGGCGGGCCAATGCTGTTGAAGACGCCAATATTTACCCCCTGCCTCTTCGCTAACCGGGGTAACATCGTCATCTTCATCGGCCACTTCCTCAGTGGAGGCTCGAGCGTCCCAGATGCCAAGTTGCCCATGCTTGTCTATGGAAGTGTCATGAGAGAGACAAACTAAATACTAAGCACCAACCTCCGAAAAAAACGAGGTCTTTCGTAGGTTCTGGATGATATGCCGCACTGTAGATCCGGTCCTGGGTCACCTTTGCTCTTGAGACGACCTTCATCTTTCCAAGCGTCTTCCTCAGCTCTTGCGCCTCTGTCTTGGCGAGTTCGTCAGTTTCATACACCCACGCTTCTACACTTCCTATACTCCTCGGAATGGACTTTTTGGTGATGGCCTGTAACGAAGTTCGTAATGCACTCATCTCATCGTCACCTAATTCCTCGGTCGAAGTGAGCACCTCAAGGTCAAGATCCTGCATTCTAGGACGTTTTGCCAAATGCGCCTGCTCCTCCGCTAAGACCCGTTCTTCTTCCTCTTTCTTTCGCCGCTCCTCTGCGTCAGCCAAACGCTTCCTTCTCTGCGCTGGAGTTTCATTGGGGTCGATCACGGGCCCTTTGCGTAGGCGTGCACTCTGGCGGCGCGGCGCTTCCTCGGACAATTCGCGCTTGACTCTCTTGGCAGCCGGAACGGGCTTTGCTTTGGGTTTTGGTGGGGCTTTCGGCCTGACCGTCACGCTGAGGGACAAGACGGCATCCTTGAACTCGAGTTGTTCCAGAAGCGCACGGTTGCGGGCGATATTTGCCTCTCGTTCTTGTTCGCTTTATCAAATAGCATCAGATGCTTTCGTGCTCTCACACTGCATGTTTTCGACTCACTAAGTTGAGATTTCCGACATTGCTAGCCGAGTACTGTCGTTGGGAAATGAGATCAAGACGTCGCGTCGGACGCGTTTGTGGCACTTTTCCCACGCATATAAGCGCGCCAGGTCGCGGCGAGGCTGGGCCGACTATTCGGCCTAGTTGAGATCTGACATAACCAACAACCTACTGATTATTAGAGATTTACTTGTAACATAGAATGAGCGAATCAACGGGTATAAGTAAGATAGAGCAAAGTGATATAGGTATATCTAGTAGTTCCTCTTCGTCTTGTCCAACCTCAGTTGACGGCTGTACAGAGTAAGCAATGCCTCCATGATCTTCTCTAGCGGAATTGTCGCATATTCGTGAACGTACTGGGGTAGCGAATCCTCGAGGTTGAATCCGGACTTTTTAAAGAAAGGATGCATCACATCTGGCGTGGCCTCTCCCAGCTGACGCATCGTCAACCGTTGGATCTTCCTCTCTCGAGGCTCGAACACCGGTGTCAATTTCCCGAGGCCGCTCGATGATGCAGGAGCTGTGGACGAAGAATTTCCCTCCGGTTGTGTCGATCGTCTGGTTAACGAAGTGGGGTCCTTTGCCGACGTTGCACCGTCATCAGCGGAATGGGATGCGGTGACTCCGACATGGTTTTTCATCGACGACGTAGTGCTATCTTCTGAACGTTGTGCAGCTGTAGTTCCTGACGACACCTCAGCACCAGCTCCTGTACCCTTCTTCTTCGAGGACGGTCCAGAAGGATTCGTCGAAACCTGTACCTGTTCTAGTTCCCGCGACAAGTTCTTCCGCAGCCCCGTGAGCCACGCGTACAACGACATGTTCAGCGTGATGTAGATGTCTTCGGGGCTCTTTCCTTTTCCTTGAAATGTGCTATAAAAATCGTACACTAGACGGACCGTGAGTTCCTGGATGGACTCTTCGGTGATCATTAACATCTTCATGGACGGTAGGCCAACGATGTTCGACTCGATTGGGTTTTTAAAGAGCGATAATACCCAAGATGGATCCTGAGATACGGTAGCAGTCGGCGGCAAAAATGACTGGTGTTGAGTGAACTTGGAGATCTCCAGCGCGCTGAATGACAGGTGAACTTCCCTACGAGAGGGCAGATTGTTCTGTATGGTGCGGTTGAGGCTCGCATGCACGTCGCGACCAATGAACTGCGCGAGTTCAGTGTCCGCCATCGAGCGTGGAAAGAGGACGAGTCTCAGCATCTCGAGCCTGAAGCTCATTTGTTGGCAAACCAAATGGGAAATGTCCGTTTCCGCTTCCGTAAACTTGGTCCTCGCGGATTGCAAGAAAGCAATAGCCACTTCTGAAAGGGGCTTGTCCGGTCTGGGATCTTCGGCAATCCGGAATGCCTCTGATTCCCGACTGGCTCCAACCCGTTGAATGGCAATGTTTGCTTGGAACCTGTTGATATACAACATGATCTTGGGGATAGTAGATATCGTGGCCAAAGCGGTGATGCCCTTCCCATGAACAGTGAATGCAAGGAGGAGTGGCCGGTCCTCGTCTCCAATGGACGACGAGACAAGGGACCAATCATCGTGGATATCCACCTGGACTGGATCCGCGCTGCAACAGAAATCAATCTCAGTGGACGCCTACTTGGCATAAAGAGACCGACCGATAAACTAGCAACCGTTGGTGTTCTGACTCCAGCTCAGCGCTCAAAGGACCGCTTGTCATGGTGAGCTCTAGAAGCCTTGCAGAAGCGCTTTCCGATAGAGCCTTCCCATCCCTACTGATGGTATGGAACATGCACTCGGATACGGTGACATGGCCAGATACGTTCCCTTTTGCGAATATCGCGACATCGGCAACCGATAGCGACACTTCGCGACATTTTGCCGAAAATCTTGTGCGGATAAGGGTGTCCTCTATGTTAAGTGTAACGTTGCTAATGGACTGACCAAGGTCGACATTGACTTCAATGAAGCGGATGCGGATGATGAATGCTGTGGTGACATCTTGCTGACTCACAGGAGCGGCGGCGCGAGGACCAGGCGTGATAATGCCAGACGCCTCTGCAGGTGGGTGTTCGGAGGCAATGAGCGGAATACGGTCCAACCATACTGCCTTGAAGCACAGCATGTCTTGCAGGCGTGAAAAACGTACACCTCCAGACATGTCGGTGCTCACAACCAAAGATACCGTGCTGTCAGTGTTCGTTCCTGGATCTCCTGTCTTGGCAAATGCCAGTGAAAATGCGAGGTTACGGGCAGCGAGGTTGACGCAGTCTTCACTCAAGAAACCGTGCTTCAGACCCACAGTAAGACCATCAACCGAGCCAGTGAAGGTCACCCTGTTTGCACCAGGAGAGACGCTCACTAAAAACCCTCCGCTTTCCCACCGCAAGGCTGCGGCGACGTTGACATCCGGTTGACAAGTAAATTCGAGGGTGGATTGATCAATGCGAAGTGAAAAATTGATCTGGAGTTTGGTGTTTTCCTGAAGATCTAGCACTGCCTCGGAAGGCGAGGAGGGTTCGGCCCCGGTGGCTTCAAAGATCTCCGGGGGAATGGGAATGTCGGCATGACGAGTGGTCGTCCTCATACGCATCTGCACGTGTTCTGTGATCTTCGTGACGAATGGGAGCAGAGTGGGCCTCAGAGTGTTTTGGCTAGAATGAACCTTGGTCTTGAAGATCAAAATGGACGGCGGTGGGGGTCGGGGAATGACGCCGACATTTGATGATCGGTATTCTATCCAAACAGACACGACCGGCAGTCTGATCAGCTCTGCACCCGTCATTGGAACGGAGTCATCAACAGCGTCTGGAAACGTAGATGATGTCCCCTGCCCGCGTCGTCCCTCGGTATGCACACGTATCTCACCACTTTCGAAGACAAAGGCCCCGAATATGCTTGAACTGGTCTCTTCACCTGCCAGAGAAGTCGCTGGGGATAATGGGACTGGAGAATGAGGTGTTGCCCCGTGAGGAATATTACGAGTGAGATGCTCCACTCTCTCCCTCCCTCGTCGATAGACATCAATCAAGGAGAGGATGTAATCGGAGATCGAAGCGTCGAGGTCCAGAATAAAACCTGTGACATTGCCAACGATCCAGATTTGGTGTTTGGCGAGGGATGTATTTGAACGAAGCTGGGCTCGCATCTGAGGGTAAAGCAAGCGATTGCGAGTTTGATGACTTTCCGAATTGAAATGCGTAGGTTCGTCTTGTTCAAATCTGCGAGGAGTCCAGTTAGTGATCAAATGTTAGCAAGGGCGACGTACTGGTTAACGAACTGGAAAGACAATTCTCTGGTGTTCACCTGGCCTGCTTCTCCCTTTTGGGAAATGAATCTGATCCGTCGTACAGAGAATAAGAACGCGCGGACGGATGTCACTGGGCCAGGCCATCGCGTCAATCCAACATCCTGGTTCAATGCCAGGGGGAAGGCGACCCCAATCCGTTCAATCTCTATCGAGATGGTATGCTTGCTTAGCCATGATGGTTTGTCCGCATCGGCATCAGGTGTTTGCGACTCGAATGTCCTCAGGATGTTTCTAGTCTTCTCCTTGAATGCTTCCAACTCTACAGCTCTTCGTTGCCGCTGGGCGAGTAACTCGGCCTAGGAACCATCAGATGCGTATTGAACTGTCGGTGTCACGGAAAGATGCCATACCTGGTGATGATCAATGAAGTCGCCGAGTTCGCTGATCGAGCTTGGCTGCATGACGGCATGAATCTTCGGAACGACAAGTTTTAGGACTTGGTCGTTCGCGGACGCAGTGATGTCGATGACCAGGAATGCCGACTTCTCGCTTACGTCGAACTCATACTCTTTGGAGATCACCCCTAGCCGCCTTGCAAGGGATAATGCCAGATCGCGCAGTTGAACCTTCCATTCCAATGTATCATCCTCCGTGACGATGTCGCCCCAGACGTCCTTGCATTCCAAAGAGAACACAGACGAAGGGCCATCCAAGCCCAGTCTGAAACCATTGACGTTGACGTGCACGATGAACTTGCCAGGGATGGCTGTAGTTCGTTTGGGCTCGGAGACGACGGAGTGTTTCCGACGAGTCTCTTGGACTATCTCCAACAAGTCCGTAAAGTCTTGACCAAACTTTTGCTGCACGACAAGGAGGGTGTCCAGGTGGGTGGGTTTGATCATGATGTCCACAAAGTCCAGGGCAACAAGTAGCTCAATGCCGCCCTTGCGTCGGTACCCTGTCAATGTGAGGGCCGGGAGGTTGAACTTGACTCGGGGGGATCCCGCGGAATCCTCCATGCTGCGGGATTTGTACGTTATCGTGAATTGCTGGGACTCCAGTTGGAGACCGAAATCGAACGTCCTTTTTGACGGTGATTTGGGTAAAGAAGAAACGAATCCAGTGATGTCTTCTGCAGACCAAGATAGCCACGTCCCTCTCATCACTTGAAGTGTGACGCCCAGCGTCGCGATGCGTCCGTTAACATGTAGAACACTAGCTCGCCGCTGTGGGGTGCGCACCAATGAGGGCTTGGATACCGTCGACGTGCTATTCCGTTTCAGCTCAGAGACAAACGTCTCCGCCTTGGCCTCGACATCCGGAAGGAAGTCGGCTTTCCACTCTTCCACGAAATGATAGAGTCGGATGGCGCTGCGCGGAACGCTGACCAGAATCTCTTCAAGTCCGAAGATCACTAGGAGCGTTTCTGACGATGAATCATGGCGCTGTGCTACGTCGACTCTCCCGCTAGTCAAAGTCAATGACGCCAAGGTATCTCGTTCAGCGGGACCTGTATCGGCTCCCTTGGATCGAGCTCGAACTTGGATCTTGTTGAACGCGAATACCCCACCGACAGACTCCAACTCAATGTCACGATGGACGAGAGAGGACGAGGAAGCGTCTAACGAAGAACCTGTGACCTCGAAAGTGAGATTCTCTGCTCCGGCACGAATGTTGACGCTTTCCACATGAATCACTAGGATGGTTTGTGATGCTAATGACGGGGCCTGAGGGGCGTGGCCGTCAGGGCTGACATCATCCTTCCAATACTTGTTGACCCGAATTGCTCCACGAGCAAAGTCGACGAGATGGGGCGAGACAACCAACGAGACATCAGTGATGCCGACTATCGCTATCCGCTGATTCGTTTGCGTAGGAAGCGGAGCATGAAAGGTCGTGTAGGACTGAGCGCAGTGCGGATTGAACTGATATTGGAATCGTAGCAGGGAACCCATCATGTAACTGTGCGAGTCTGAGGAGACCGAGAAGATAGTCAGGTGCATGGCTCCAACTCCACAGGTCACGGACAGCAGTGCGAAGGAAGGCTTCGTGGGGCTCGGATTTTCAGGCGGGAATAACAGATGCCAAGGATTGGTCTCCACCTCGTCGGGCGTGTCCAAGTCTATAACGAGGTTGGCTAAACGAGATTTTAAAAGTTGCCGCACTTCTTGGTCTTCACCCCCTTGCTCAGAATCTGCGGTCAGGTCACAATGCCGCAAACATAGACGAAGATGAAACCAGAATTTAAGTGGGCCATTCGTCCGCACGGCCTGTGGTAGCCCTCGCTGAACCAAAAATGATGGCTGTGTGATAGAAAGGGGGTCTACAAGAGCAGCGTCTCTCGTAAGCCAGAGGATGCGCCGAACGAGCGGTGGTAACGATGTATTGAATCTAGTTCTCCATTCTTGATACGTCTTCGATAGGACTTCCGCACGATCCTGCGCAGTGAGGAGTAGGGAGGCTAAATGTTCTGGATCTGATGGTCCCATCTGGACTGTGAGATTACCACAAGCGACGTCGGCAAGGTCGTGTATGTAGCTCGCCTGAAAGGCGTGCATCGACAAGCGGAACTTTGGCGGTGGACATTCAAGGATGACGGCCTTGAGCGGCGACAGCCTACCTAGTCCGATGCAGAATTCGTCCAGAGTTGTCTGGACGGACAACGCTGCACGTTGCGGGTGTGAAACGGTTTGGACGCGCAAGTTCATGATCGAACCATGCAAAATGATGTCGGCACCTTGTCTGTCTTCAGAGCCGCCCTTGTTCAGGAGGATCTGCTCCAGTACTTGCATACGCACGGAATGAACCAGAACCTCGAGAGCTGTGGACGATGGGAGATTGCCTTTCTCCGAGGACACGAAATCGGACAGGTGCCATGCAAGGACACCGTCCAAAATCAGTTCTGCGCTGAGGTCCTATAACAAGGTTGAATCGGGTGTCAATCCTTGGTCATGATCGTCTTACATGTTGTTCAATCTCATTTTCGAAACGGGACACTAGGACGAGGAGGAGTGGAGTGACAACAACCTCGACACCGCGAGTACATTGGATGCGGGCCATAGACCTTGAATCGGCGCCAATGAACGATCCCGCCTTGCGTATAGGCACCAACAATGACGCTTCCGAGACATCCTCAGGTCTATGGACCTGTGAAACCTAACATACCATATCGTTCAGTGCACGAACCTCCTGAACGACTGTACGTACCCTCTGCATGACGAAAGGCGAGCCTTCCGTGTTTGACACATCGTTCAACGAACGCGCTCGGTAGCGCTTGGTGAAGCGTGCGTAATGACGGATGAGGATTCTCTTGTTGTTCTCTTCTGCGGCAACGGTCGTGAGACCCAATCCAGCGTATCGTATCACGACTTACGAGGGTTTGCAGACCACTCGCTTTCTGATGAACTACCTCCTGTTAAATCAGCGTCGTCTGATTCGTCGTCCGACAGGGACACGTCGGAGTCGTTTACGTTGCTTGCTGGGATTGGTCGAAAGATGCGGCTCCGTGCCAAACGCGCATCCCGATCCGCTTCGGACACGTTTTCCCCGTCTGATTCCGACAACTGGGACAGCTGAGACCTTCGAGGCGGTGGACTGGGCTGCTGCTGCTGTTGCTGTTGAGCACCGGAATCATGCGCACGGACGAACCGTGGAAGCATGAGGGACGGAAGATACAGATCATTCCGGTGTACGCGGTGGGAGAGGCGACGTCGTCCACCATGTCCCGACGCACGTCCAAAGTTGGCCCGAGCCTCTACAAGTTGATCAAGCAAGTACTGAACTCTCCGAGTCAAGATGTCTTGTTCGCGCAAGAATGTGCCTTGAGGGTTATGACTCGTCTTGGGGCTATTGAACGAGTCGATCGTGATGTCGAAGTCCACGGCAACAGCTTCCGACCACGATTTTCGGTAGGCGTCCGAGGTAACCAAACCTTTTACAGAGGCAAGCGGTACCCTCAGACTGAGAGACTTGCCGCAAAGTTGGCCTTGCAAGTCGTTCGTATGTAAAGACAGTCCCTTTGGCACGTCTAAATCGATGGCAGCCGCCCCAGCGAGGCAGGTGACATTCAAAGCCTTTATTCCAAGTTTCAAGTATGTCACTAAAGCGATAATCAGAAAATTCGCTCCGACGAAAAAGACCAGCCTACAATCCGGATCGAGAGGGACACTGAATTCATCTGCAGGAGCATTGGTAATGTCTGTGAAATGTATTCTGAACACGTCAACGATAGAAAGGAGGGCACGAGTTTCCAGCGGCGTCACAAAGGTCTTGACATGACCCAGAGCAATTTCCCATACACAGACGTATGTCCGTGTACGTGGTGGCGGGCCAAATAATCTGTTGGCGGTAATGTCGATACCTGAGACGCATTGGTTTGCATCCACGGATATGTCGACAACCACTCACCGTCGACGACGAGGGTCTCTTTGAAACGTTGCCTTGTGCTACGGAAGAACTGGTCTTCCCGACATGTCTCCACGATACGCCCTTTGAGCTCACCGACATTGAGCGACATCTCTATCACAATATAAGATGTCAGTCGACGGTGACTTCGGTCGTCGCTTACCCATAAAATAATCATGCAGCCGAAGATCAAGTTGTAATTCGGGGAATCCAAGGTATAACGACGTGCCGACATCCTTTGCGCTCACTATGTTCGTCTGTTTTTCGAAACCAGATAAGCCCGCAGGAAGCAGCAGAGATCCATGTTGAATCATTAAAGTCAATTCAACTTGGAGCATGTTCGTCTGTACCTCGGTTGAAGGAGCAGTTCCGTCGTTGTGGCCCACGACTCACCTTCGCCGCTCGCCACTTCTTCTCGATAGGATCGCCCACTTCGCCTCTGCTCCGTTTCTCCAGATACTCGGTCAGAGTAGAAAAGTGGGTAAATGAACCAAAGTAATTGTCACGTAGGACGATAAAGTGCCTGATTGCCCAGCCCAAGGTTTTCATGGCGACATCGTCCGCCTATTCCCAAATGAGTGCATGCACGAATGTTTTTTTAGACGAGCGACCTACCAAGATGTCAAGCTTGAGCTGCTCGACATTGTCTGGATGGACTTCCGCAAAATAATGGTAGGTACCATCTATTCGGAATTTGCCTGCTTGTAGAATGTGTTGCTCCTGGCCCTGGTTATAAATAAACTGGGTGTTCCACTTGGGCAAGCACACGCGGACGGAGAGTTCGGGAACATCGACCGTAAAGGAAATGGTTGTAGCCTCTGGGAGGTAAATCTTGGATGGGATTATCACATTCGCCCCAAGTCGTGAGGCTCGCAGATTCAAAAAGGCTGACGATAGGTCAGTGAATCAACGAGACCATCAAGGAATGAGTTGTGCGCACTGTTCCCATCCTTGACCAGGGGCTTGTCTATGATATTTTGATCATTGGCATATAGGTTTAAATCAAAGTGATGCAGGTGGAGCTCCAGCGAATAGATAGTTGGCACGAAATGATGCCATTCTGTGGGTTCACCACTGACCCAATCTCGAGCTAGGTCACTAACCATGTTAATGTGATCCCTTAGAAGAAAGATGAGTGGTTGCCGTAAGGAAACAGAAAATGACCATTGACGCTCCGCATTCCACCTGAGAGGGGCAGGAAGTGCCGCAGAAACCTATCCATGATCAAGATAAAACAATGTCCCATGTACTGCTAGGTACTCACTCGACAAGACTCTGCAGTGATGACTTTGATGTCGTTCAGACTGGATGTAACTTCGATGGTGTCAAGATGCACTTCGAGTCGAGACTCGTATCCATCTGGTCCTATGACCATAGGAATAAGAAAACTGATCGACGAACTATCTCCAGCAGTGATGTATAGGGAAGCGTGCTCTCGTATCCGAGCCTTTGGAGTTTCCGTACCACCGTCCCACTGCCAATTCTTTGATGGTTCGCGGAATGGAAGATTCAACGTGGTTTCTTCGCGCAATTCGACAAAGATCTTCAGTGCAGTCCATATCCGTTTATCCCCAGGCCTGAGGCGTTGGGATGCCTCCATGTCGTGGAAGGTGGGTGGAAAAAAAGTGCGCTGAAGGTACGCCCTTCAGCTGATAGTGAGGAAACAGAGCGACGTGTGGATGGCAAGAATCTTACCGTTGTCGATCTGCCCATGGACCGTATCGCAACGTACCATTGCGAATGACCAAGTCGATCCCCCATTCAGGAGGCAAATCGCCGTTCCCGATGTCATACGACTCCAAACCCATCCCTTTTGGTCCATGAAGCTCAGTGGGGACCTCACCGACGACGTCAGCGTAATACGAGAGCTCCAGGATCGGAGCTTCCACAATTCGGCGCTCAATTGCATACTCGACTTTTGTGAAATCACAACCCACAAAGTTGCTTTCATCCAAGCTCATCTTGCCAGACGTAAGCATTCTTTCCCTTTCCCTCAACGCATCGTGTGCGGAGCGACCTGGAGAAAACAACGCCGAGTAGAGCTTGATTCCCCTCCATAATTTCAGGAATATTCCGAAAGATAAATAGTTTAACGGGATGCGGTCGGCGTAACTGTATTTCGTCAGACGACATCCACATGAGACCGCGGATACTGACACAGATTTCTCCGTTCGAGTTCGAATGGCATGGCCAGTGTCAGTCATGGATCCCCGGTAGTGTTCGTTTTCTACAAGATGGATAACAACATTCTGGAACCTGAAGTTCAGGAGCTGTTTGTAGAGATCACACTTGGACCTTGCCTGAGTAGGGTGTCAGCAAAGTGCGCAATGAAATATGCCATAGCCTGGTGACATACCCGTACGATCCCGAATGTACCATCCGCACTATGGGACTCGGCAACCATCAGGTTCGGCGTTGATGGATTACCACAGACTATGGCCAGTTTGAAGACCTCGAAGGAGATCGGCAGCAAGTCATTGGGATCCAGGTACGGCATTTGTTGTTTAAGCCAATTTATGGCGGCATGGATCACGGGCGGAGGTTTGATACCGGCTAACCTTGACGGTGGATAGCGGCCTGACGAAATTTTGAAGCAACAACCACAACAAGTGTAACGTCGACTTGCCTTCTGAAGTGCGTGAAACGTAGCGTCGGTACTCAGGTTCTTCAGGTGTCTCTTGTACGTTGGTTTGCATTTGAGAGAGGATATAGTCGTACGCTGCAGTTTTGTTGTACAGAAACCACTCGAATCCATGTGCAGAAACCTTGACGCGACACGCAGGAAGCCTGTGTAGCTGGTTGACTGCCAGATGTTCATGAGCTGAAAAGGGCGAGAAAGAGAGTGGCGTACAGTCCTCCCCACCGACATGAGCGCGATTCAGGTCATCCTCGGTCGCAGGAACGCGGAGCCAATATCTCCAGGAAATCTGCGCTTTGACGATCTTGATGGTCTGATTGCTCGAGTGGTACAGAACATCTTTGAGGAGTATTCTGCCAGCAAGAATCGAAAAATGAATGGACCCTATTACACCCCGTGGTTTCAACGTATCCGCGAGTTTGCTTGGATGTCGAACACTGACCAATCTGGATCCATATGCTGGAACCACCCTTGTTCCAGTACCTGATTCGTAGGAACAGTGCGATGACCGCCGCGACGAGGCGGTTGAAATGGAAAAGGTAGAGGACCGAGGCGATGAACACACAGATGCAAGCAACCAAGAGGTAAACCCTCAGCATTGAAAGGAAGACTCGGAGTTCAAGCTCGGTCCCGACGTCGAGGTTGGCGTTTAAAATGTGAACATGGCCGTGGCTCGCGACGTCACTGGCCATTTCGGGCTTGCTCCGCGACCACGATCATGCAGCCCGCACAAAAACCGACGAGCCCTCTGAAACGGCTTGCTCTGCACTCCACCACGACTTGCGCGTCGGAGGCATCCGCCTACGGAAAGTGTATCGTCGCGACATACACCGACGTTCGCAAAGACAGCTGCAAACATGAATTCGAGAAATTCGGGCAATGTTTGCGCCAAGCGGTGCGTCCACGGCAGAACCGTGGCAGATGCTTCCCACTTACACACCACAGATGAAGCGCAACTGGTGACGAATCCGGGACAAGTCGGTGGATATTACACTAGATATGTAGGGAGATCACATGAATGCTATTCGATCTGCTCGGTGGACATGCTCCCGGGCATCCTTCCTGCATCTTCGGACCTAGGGATGTCGACAACCTCTGCTGAGTCGGATTGGTCCAGGATTCGGCGTCTTACCTCGTCTTGTCGCCTCACAAAGGCCCTCAGATGGACGGACAGAGATGGTGTGGTATTCGGCAGGGGGAGCTCTACGTGAGATGGGAGGGGGGCGGGGTTTCGCAGGCGGGTTATGAGGTGGCGAAAACGAAGGTCTACGATCATTGTGGGTGTATGGTGGTATTTTCGGTCGGTGCTGTCCGTTTCCAGGGCGGGTGGGAACAACGGGGGCGAGGATGACTCGGGGTCGGACAGATGAAGCGAGACTTCGAACGAGATGGTGGTGAGGAGCATCTGAAGGCAGAGGATGAGGGTATCGAGCAGGACGAGATGCAGCTTGGACGGCTGGTATCCTGTGCTGGGATGAGCAAGGTGACGGGTAGGAGTGGAGAGACGGACCCATGCCAACAAAGTCGAGGATGACGGCTCGGCCTTGACTGTCGGTGAGGTGTGACCAGAAACTGGGTGCATTCGCGAGGGCGAGGAGGAGAAACCAGACGAGGAGAGACAGTTTGGGATCGAGCTCGCGCGGCTTGTAAAAGATGAACTGGCTGGCGACCCTGCAGAGGAGGGGGAGTAGGGCGGGCGAGAGAAAGAAGGAGAGGGTGTACAGCTGGAAGATGAGGTTGTCGAGCTGGCCGTCGGTGAGCACACGGAACGCAGAGGATGGGACCGACGTACCGAATCGATGATGTGCTGGCGCTGCACGTCATGGCGCCTGCGCATGTCATCTAGCGTCGTTGGGTCCCGACGTTGGCACACGACGACCTGTTTGGCTCTGTTGGTAGTGTATTTACGTGTATGGTATGTCATCGCCGCGAATAAGTGGGTACAGGGGGTGGAC